>CM033650.1:62969196-63206334 GCA_019512145.1 Engystomops pustulosus
TCACAACAACTCATACACATAGATACTGTTATTACTGTCTGCACCGCTGATCCACCAGGTGCTTTACTATATGGCTTACGCTGATTACCAGGTGCCTGTATATATGGCTGTACCGCTGATCACCAGGTGCTGTATATACGGCTGTACCACTGATCAACCCCAGGGTGCTATATACTGGCTTACCGCTTCACCAGTGCTGTACTATCTGACTGTAGCACTGATACACCAGGTGCTGAATACGGGGCTGTAGCACTGATCACCAGTGCTGTAATATACTGACTGTCGCAACTGTTTTTTATCAACCCAGGTGCTAGTATATCGGCTTGTAGCACTGATCAACAGGTTGCTGTTATACTGGTCTGGTACCGCTGATCACAGGTGCTGTAGATATCGGCTGTACCGCTGACTCACCAGGTGCCTGTATTACGGCTGTACCGCTGATCACCAGGTTGCCTGTATATACTGGCTGTAGTACGCTGATCCACAGGTGCTGTACTATACTGGCTTCTTGTCACCCGCTGATCACCAGGGCTGTCGATACAGCTAGGACTACTCACTGATCACCAGGTGCTGTATACTGGGCTGTACCCTGATCACCAGGTCTGTATAACTGAGCTGTAGAATGATCACCAGGTGCTGGTATATACTGGCCTGTACACTGATCACCAGTGCTGTAGTAGGTACCTGGCTGTAGGCATGATTCATACCAGGTGCGGTAATAATATGGCTGTATGCACTGATCACCAGGTGCGTTATACTGGCTGTAACCGTGGATTCACCAGTTGCTGTTATTCCGGCTGATTGACACACTGATACCAGAGCAGTGCGTATATATACTGTCTTGTCTGTACCACTGATCAGCGGTGCTGTATATACTGGCTGTCCACTGATCACCAGGTGCTGTATATACTGGCTGTACCACTGATCAGCAGGTGCTGTATATACGTACTGGCTGTATCACTGATACATCAGGACCTCTAGCAATATTTGATGGGTTTACTCTTTTTATATCTTTTGTAAATGTGTATCCGACAAATTCGGACCATTCCAAATTTCACCTCCTTTTTGTTTAATTAGTATGAGGATCTCAAGAGGTTAAAATGTCTTAAAAGCTGTTCCGATTTTTAAATGGGTTGATAAATAGAGGTTTTAAAATATTATACATTTCAAATTTCATTACAAACATAAGATCCCTAAATAAGTAAATTTTGAAAATCTCCTTGAAAAGTCTGAACCCCAATGTTCGATTTGTAAGCCGCTTGACCTCAAATAAATTATCCAGACATTTAAAAAATTTCAAACAAATGCAAGCAGAAACATATGGGAAATGTTATTCAGCAAGTCATTTAGACTGGTAACTATCTGCCTGAAAATACATTGATATTATATGCACATTTAAAAAATTCATTATGTTTAATTTTTTTGTACAATATGGACGAAAACACGTCTCCAAAATTGCTTAAACAAGAAAATTGTTCAAAAGTTATAACCAAATAAGTGAAACACATGTCAGAATACAAAAATGGGCCGAAGCCTTAATGGAAACTGTAAAAATATGTCTTCTGCTTTTCTAAGCTGAGCGTTTATGTAATATTGTGTGTTATAACTTACCTTGCACCCATACATAAATTCTGTGTGGTCCCAGAGATTAGTCTTAATTTGGGTGCAATTCAAAAGACAACAAGTGATTTGTCCGTGCGCCACCTCCTCAGCTCTCAGTCCCCACCTGAGCAATCACCAATGTCTCTTCCTGGACCTGCCTAGGAACCTAATGTCCTAGTAGTGCGATTGCTCATGTCAACTTAGATCAAATGAACCCTCGTCTTCGATAACTTTGACAGGAAATGTCTGACTTTCTGATAAAAAGGAGGGCAGCTTTACCTATCAATAAAGCAGTGTAATAATTTTTCATAGTATAAATTATCCTAATACTAATACCTGTTCCCCACACAAGGCCCCACTCTCACACGATTGTCCGTTGCTGGTTGATACGGCCAACAATATGCAGCCATAATCACAGTCCCTCATAGAGGTCTATGGACCCTGATATTCGGTCCGTTGAGCAACACAGTGTCCTGATCGCACCAAAACCACCGACCGCTCACATTGCTATAGCTTCACCCAGGTTATGGCATGAACTTATCCACATATTACATAACATGAGTTTTCAACCTCTGTATAGGATCTCCACTAGATACACTAAAACTAAGCTACCAACCTCCACCAGTCCCCCTCTACGTCTTGATCCCGGTGCTGGTCTTCTTAGGGCTGACGCACCAGGACGTGCATGAAAAAAATACTTATGAAAAGCTGTCTGGAGTTTGTCTGGCGCTTCGGGTTGCACATTTTTCCATGCCTCCTGCATGAAGTCTCCTCCATCTTATCAACACAAACCCTTTCCCACATGGAGGAGGGAGGTATCTTTCATGCAGTAGGCGTGAATATTAGTAACCCAGAGCGCCGGACATCGCGTCCCCACGCTCTGGGCTGCTTTTTAGAAGTCTTTTTTTAGGTGATCCCAGTGTGTCAAGGTTGAAGATGATCACCCGCCGGTATCAAGATGAAGAGGCAAGTATTGTCTATTCTTGGTTTAGTGTATTATAGTGGTTGATTTCCTTAAACCATTCTGAGACCATGGACCTGGACATCTTTGTGTAACATCCAGACTTCCTAGTTTCTAGATGGTGCTAAATGGTTGTGGATTAGAGTGTCCACCACCAGGTAGGTGACTTCAGTGATTGAACGATTGCTCTCTAACTGTCAATATCAATAAGACAATCTGTAATAGTGACCCTTCTCTTTCATCAGCTTCCTGGTATACTGGGGTTTGGTTTTACATTTGGTCCTGGTTTTTCTTCGGATATTGACCTGTTTGGTGGAATTTGTTGAGCTTTCCTTGGTAATGATGTATCATCATTACTGACACAAGGCTTTCTGTATGAGGTTTACTTACATGCGGTGTCTCGTGCATCGGCACTCTATCATTTACAAACGTCTTAATGTGTTTGTAAATTCTAGACAGCATAGATTGTGTAATTCCCGGTAATGCATATGTGTACAGCACTGGCGCATTTTAACACCGTTCTTTCTACTTAACTTCGCGCGCTAGCAATTCCTCCCACCGTGGAGTTTTCCCCCCCCTGTCATTTCATCCATTAATTTTAACCAATATCGTTAAATCATATTGTGGCATAATTTCTATCTGTATACATAAGAGCGAGCGGAGTTTCAATTTGTTTTGGCCTTCTCACATACACTTTAGCATTCATGTAGGCGTCTTAATGTAGGATAAATACAGGCGTATACCTGTCTCATATTAATGGCTTTGCAGCAGTTGACCTGCGGCTGTGGCGTGGCATAAAATCAAAGCGTTTAATCATTATACATTTTAAGGAGGTTTAAGTGTTTTCAGCAGTGCTGTAAGTGTGTGTTATTTCTCACAGTAATGGTTCTCCATTGTAAGAATCAAACTGCTACAGATGTACTAACATTGTAATATGAGGCTTTGTGTCAGGGTTTTTGTTTGCATGATCATTGGAACAATTCGCTGGCTTGGCTGTAAAGATTTCCCCATCGTCGCTGACTCGGTCGTCGGTCAGAGGATTTGATGGTTTTTTTATAATTTGCAGCAGTGTCTTCTCCATGGATAAGGAGAATGTGTAGATAAATTAACTCTACTGTGGTCCCTTCATATCAGAGTATTCGCTCGAATATCTGCTAAATATAGAAACGAAATGGTGTGTACTAAAATGGGTTTTTTGCGCTTGGTAAGTTTGACCAAAGGAGTTGGAAATTCTGATTCTTTGCCACCCCCAACCCGAACCCCAACCCGAACTCGATAAATGCTTTTTTTGTTTTAACAAAAAAAAAAAAAAAAAAGAAAAGTTTGCTCTTAGGGCGTTTGTACACATGACTAAATGAGCAGGCCCAAACTTAAGGCCTATCACAGCCATGGCTTGTAGGCAGCATCGTCAAAATGTCTAGGTCACGCGGACGCACCCAGACCCAGATTTACACTTTAAATTTTATCAATCCCGCTCTTCTCCTGCACATGACTTCTATCCTTTTTTTGGAAATTCTTGATTTAGCAATATGCAAGTAGTGCAGTGTGCATACAGCATGCAATAGAGGCAAGAAGACAGGTCCCAAAACGCAATAAAGAGGGAAACTGAGCGGGTGTGAAGACATGGGAGCCGCAGTAGCTGTACCGTGAGATGTAGGGTCAACCAACACATACCCTAGCAACAGACAAACGCACCAACAAGGGATAAGGAGGTGGTTATGGTACAGGCAGAAGGGCGCGCAATGTGAGAGTGAGAGAGTAGGAGGAAGAGAAACTAAAATAAATCTGGATCCTGTAATAATGAGTATGGTTACAAACACCCACGGAACTGGGTAGAGATGTAAGTAAGACCCTTACCCCAGGGGCATGAAATTTGTCTTATGATGTTGAAAGACATTATATGAGTCCTCCAGTAGAAGCATAGGCCTGCAGGGATACATGACCTGGCGGCCATTACCAGAAGGAGGGAACACTTTTACACTGAGGCCGGGATCTCATTGATAAAACTAGAAAGGGTCTGCATCCATGGTTAGGAGAAAATCTGTCATTTTGTACATCCTGACCTCACCCAGAAAGAGAGCAGCTCAGCTCTGGACCAGATCTCTCCTCTGTACCAGGGTCCATGGATAAAAACATGGTACATAATAGAATAGGGACCCAGTACCAGCGTGAATAGATAATTTAGATCGGTGAATTGTTGTAGTTTACCTGTAAAACCTTAGCAAGTATCAGTAAGCATGACTTTGTTAAGGTCAGATATTGCCAAAATATAGCCTGTGGTTTTTATTGCTTGTTAAAGGAACTGTTTGGGTTTATAAAATAAAATTGATCACTATCTTAGATAAGCCTTGATGTGATCCCCGATGTACAGCTCTTTTCTGTTCAAGTTTATGGATCTGATTGGCAATAGCAAAACACACATCCACCTACTACTTATGGCATGTGATTGGCAGGAAGGAAGAGCCACTACTGGTTGTTTTATTTCACCCAGTTTCGGACAACCCCCATAAATGAAACCCATAAAGGTAATTTTATTACTTTACCTTTTGGTAATGTTGACAATTTAAGAAGGTTCTTTTGTATATGCTTAGTGTATACTTGACAAAAATATGTGAAAGTCTGAGGCATTGTTTGCCTCCGTCTGACCACTATTTCCTCCCTTCAATGCGGATAGAAAGATCAGCCAGCTACGTCCTTATTCGGGACTATGCACCAGCGGAGCAATAGTTTGCTATGGAGAGTGGATGCAGCGTATTGCATCTCTTCTCACAGCCCAGCCGTCGTATACGTTATTGGCAGGAGGTGCGGATTCGTTATGTCACTGTCCATATTAGACAATGCCATCACTGGGGGAAAGCCCCGTTCATCGGCACAGCCAGCATGTATACTCCTCCACCTGCAATTGGGTTGTGGGTGGGGGTCCCAGGCGACATATCCCATACAGGTATACAGTAGGATACGTCTGTGCATTACATTTTAAGGACATCTCAGACCCCCCTGATGAGTCCTTACAATGTATATACACAAACATGATGTGATCCCAGCCATAGTGGTCATTCAACCATGAAATCCAGGTTAAAAATAGCGATGTACAAGATTCTTAAGCTTCTACAGGACCAACTGGTTGTGTTATAGAAGAAATTATAAATGGTATTGGTATACAGGCAATGCCCCGCTTATGTCCAACGCTAGGTTTTTAAACACTTTTCTTTAAGTTGATTTTGTATGTGGAACAGGTTGTTTAGAATTGTATGTAACATAATATATTTTCAACTTTTGTGCTGTCCATGGGACAACGTTCATCATAATAAACTTCATAACAGACACCTTACAGCTGATCACTGCAGTCTGGGAGTATAGTAACATCCAGAGAGCTTCACCAGCAGAGAGGTGCCATTGTCTGTAAGTCAGGCACCGCCTGTGTTACACAAAAACCTGTTTAATAGTCATTAGATCTACAGTAAGTCCGTACTGTGAAAACGGGGAATTTTGGAATGCCACATTGGTCATGGATGTCCCCTTGCCTTGTTGGAGGTACATTCTTCGTGTATATTTGCTTTTTAAGATGAGGTTTTGAAGCAATACCAATAGTGAAATGGATCTGTATTTTTATGCCCTTAAGCCCTTTGAAAAACCCTAATCATAAATATTATCTGTAATCCCCGGTTATATACCGCAACGTGTGTTTGATTGCCAGGTTGTTAGGATGTGGATTGCAGACCTGTTGCATTAGTTGAAAAAAGCTGTTGGAAGTGCCGGATTCTCCTGAAACGGCATATAGTATACATCGCACAATCGGTCTATGCCAAAGCAGTGCAAAGGTGTCAGATCCCGAGGATACAGGGGGTCTCCAGGCATTAAACAGCCAAGTCCCACACCATAATAACCCTCTGCATAAATGATCGGAGAAATCCTATTGTGTCTGTTTTTTTCCAGCTCTGGCTTTTACAAAGAGAACGTGTGGTATTACTTTTATTGCTGGAAATGGAAACGTTTACTGGTACAAAATATGCAATAACATTGTATAATCCAAAATACAAAGGCCCTTCTGTTATGACGACACAGAGCGCCCTAATACTAGGATTAACCCTGGATGGTTAGGAACTTTCCCATGGACAATATAATTATGTATACATTATTTGTCATTTGGCTGTTCTGGGTGTCACAAAGTTAAGGGACTTTACCATAAAAAATCCATCACAAATAACCAGGGAACACTTAATTATAGATCCTGCACCGCCAACTGTGGTATCTTTTTATATTTGTTATCTATGGTCTCTTCCTTCTAAAATCACTTTTAAAATTATGCTAATCAGACAGAGGCGCTTGGTGGTGTTTTCCAGAGCCCACAGTGCTGTAACTTTACAACTGATACATGAGCATTTTTTTTCTGCTGTTAGATCACACAGAGGAAGAGGAGCTGGGGACATGTTCTGTTTATTGTAACAGCCTGTGAATCTGCTGCACTGGGGGGCTCAGGTAATGTGCTTTAGAATCCTCCCTTCTTAGCTGCACCATTCATGCCCTTTCCTTACACTCAATTTTGTAATGGCTTCATTTTTGTAGCCATCTTGTTTATAATGCCCAATTTTTCTGTTTTGGTCCCGTCCTTTCTCTCCTTTCTTCTTGT
The DNA here is from genome assembly GCA_019512145.1 of Engystomops pustulosus. Taxonomy (NCBI): domain Eukaryota; kingdom Metazoa; phylum Chordata; class Amphibia; order Anura; family Leptodactylidae; genus Engystomops; species Engystomops pustulosus. The sequence continues at coordinate 62,976,390 of CM033650.1, forward strand.
GCTGTGTGAAATTTAAAAAACAAGATCAGTACTACTAACCCCCCTGCTCAACAGTAGTCCTCTCACCGCGCTGTGCCATGGCTATGCTGAAGCTGGCTGGCGCAGTGTTATTACATCATCACACCTTTCCTGCTTCACAGCCAACAACCAGGAGAAGAAGAAGCACTGCTGTGGGAAACACAGTGAAAGATTAAACGGGGTATTCCGGGAATATGAACGTCTGACACGCAAAACCCTCATGATGATATAACTGAAATGAATACAAACAATACTCAATGTCATTAATCACAAAACGGAGCTTAAATAATTTGATTTTTTATTTACCAAGTTTAGGCCCTCCTTAGAGGTAAGTGGAGTTCAAATCACTAAGATGGCCGCCACTGGAAACTATCAAGTTCCATGATTCCCTTTAGTTCTCTAACATCTCCTACCACTTCATGCTCTGATGAGTACAACAGACTTTCTGCTCTGATTACCATAGTAAATGAGTGTACCACCCGGAACATGCCACCGGAGTCAAACACAAAAAACCCGGTTAATGGAAGGCCCTGGCGGGGGGCCTGTACACATGACGTACGCTAACACATAGGAAGGTCCACATGATCTAGCGCAGGCGTGTAAGGGGGAATTTGCGCCGGGTGAAAGAGGTTACACACATAGAGGGGGGCGGGGGAGGCGGTCCTCCGACGCTGGTGCCAAAGATTGGATTGTCGGGGAAGACGACATCACAGGGGGAATCCCCCAGACGAAGTATCAGGGGGAGACGGGTTAGGTGGGCTGACCAAGCCGGCGAAGAGCGAAAGATTGATCCCGAATAGCGAGGCCCGGGAGAACAGCGGGTAGGGTCCGGGTGGTTGGGGTGGGTGGCAGCGACGAAGAAAAAGAAAGCCAGCAATAATTAACAGCTGTCGGTTATGTAGGATCATGAAGAAGCGGAACGGGAGGGAAGGAAAGAGATTGTAACTCAGAGAGACGGGCTGGCAATCCCCTGATTGTGGAAAAAGCGAGGATTGTGTAATCAATAAGCCGATTCACCACAACACTGACATACTGGTGCACTGCAACCAACCGACTACCGCAGCTAAACATAGTGGTGACACATGGCAGTGCAGGTCAATGTGATGGGACATGTGACCCAGCGGCCATCTTCTGTCCTGCCACTGACCGCGCGGAGGAACTTAATGGAACTGAGTAAAGGGCCAGTAACTTTTCATTCTTCATTACAGGCTATTTCAACAATCATTTTCTGCTAAGGGAGCAAATTTTAAATAACAACTATTACACATGAGCTTATATTTTAAGTGGGCCCATTTGTATATGATTATGCTGATTCCTGGAATACCCCTTGAATTTCTGATTCAATTCATTTCTTTCCTTCGGTCACGCCAGGACTAGGTGTTTCAATCACACTGCCTGCACCCAGTGATTGGTGGCTTGATGCTTTTATCCTTGCATGTAACTTTGATTGACAGAATAACCCCTTTCATAGTTGAACACATGATATCACATCTCTGCAGTTAATGGTATTTTAACACATTAGGTCCAGAGCTTTTCCTGATGTAGAAGAGAACTATCCACTAAACTCAACAACTCCGAAGAAGACAGAAGTATAAAACCAAAAACTAGTTGAAGCCTGTCCCCACAAACTATGTATATTATTAACCTCCTTGTCTCCTCACGCTCAGTATTGAAGCCTGCAAGTATTGGACCACTGCTGAGCTCCTCCAGCTATATAACATTATACCTCCAAATTGCACTTTGTAGAAGCCATTTTGGGCTCATAACAGGCCTTTCTGCATATAGACACTATGTGCAATCTGCTCAGCTCCTCCTGTATCGTATAACACCTGCTGCAGATAGGGACACTATTACATCTGCTCAGCTTCCTCCTCCTGCTCTATAACATGCTGCCTGCCGATAGGATCACTATGTCAATCTTGCTCAGCTGCTCCTGCGTCTATAACAATGCTGCCTGCAGATAGGAACACTGTAACAATCTGCTCATCCCTCCTACTCTAATTATCTACTGCCTGCAGATAGGACAAACTATGTAACAAGCTGCTCAGCTCCTCTTGCTCTATAACATGCTGCCTGCAAGTAGGACACTATTTACAATCTGCTCAGCTCTCTCCTGCTCTATTATCTCGCCGGCAGATAGGACACTATGTTACAATGCGTCTTAGTTGTACAGCGCTGTGGGTAAGCACACTTTTGTGTCCTGCAGATAGGACGCTATATTACATACCTGCTCAGCTTGCTCCTGTCATAACGGCTTCCTGCTGATAGCTCACAATGGTATAACATACAGTCTCTGTGACAGATAATTCTTTGTAGTCACAGTCAATATAGTATTCTGTATTTGAGTAAGGATTCATGAATCCGGTACTCATGAAGACCTCTTTGTGCACACACCTATCCATTTTGTTGCGTTTTACGCTGATCATAAATATGTTTCAAAAGGTCAATTACGTTCTTTTATACTTTCATAAAACGTCATCCGCACCTGAAGTTTTCTAAGGTCTATGAAGTGAGAGAGGATAGATTTGTCTGTATCTGGAAAAGCTCTCTGCGTTTACGTCAAGTGAAACACCTCACCTCTTTAATCAGGGCTCTAGCTCTTTTATAGTCTGCAGAAATTGGTGGTTTATAGAAGACTTTACTCAGCTCTGCCAGAAGCAAGGATATGGGTCCCCTTCCCCGTAGCCTTTAATGCTAATTACCCCTTTTTTGCTCCATAATATCAACTGGCTGTGGCTATCTTTCACTTTCCAGATAAACATTAGCTAGATCTCAACACACAATGGGGTGTCTTCTGCTCCTCATTATCTGATCGGGTGGACACAACATTTGTTCATTACCATGAATCAGGAGAGGTACAGGGCAATAACAACCATGCCTCTTGGCCCCTGTGGGGGGGCTGGGTTTTGCTCTAGGAGGGCGCAGGGGTTTATATGAATAAGAGCAAGGGTAGCAAGGGTTGCTGTGTGTGGGGACGAGGTGCAGTAAGGGAGGTCCAAAACCCTAACAGTACATAATAAGTCAGGGAGCACATTGACATAGACATGTAGGCCGCAAAAGGATTGGGATTGGTTCGCGGAAAGGTGGGTCAAACACAGTGGGATTATAACGCAGTGGGTGGGCTGTAGCCCACGACCATGGTCGAAAATGTTATACTGAGAAGACCTACTACAACCCAGAATGCGCTCAATACACATGAGCCAGTTCCAGGACTTTTAGGGTCTCCATAGGTCTCGAAGGCAGGCAGAAGGGAGGCACCCTCCATTCCCCAAGAAGGTTTATTATAGTAATCCTATGTAGGTGATTCCAGACTTGTAGGGCTATAATATTCATACAGCCCAGGGCCCAAGGAAATCTGTTCCGCACCCTGGTGAGACGGAGATGTGGTTTGGGCTGCAGACGGCCAGATAACACAGTCTGGTAATATCTTTATCGTGATCACTGCTGTGGCCCACCTAGAGAACCATGTTATACTTTGAATTTATTTAAAAGGGGAAACCAAGTCAGTCATTTCTTGCCTGTTCCTACATGTTTAAGACATCATGTTTGTAATTGAAATCCAGTCATGGACCAACAGTGCCGGATGGACGGTTATCATTATGCTCTCAAAAGTCCCTGATACAGTGGTTGTTCCTTGAACAGGCCACTGAACATCTGTGAAATCCACTGACCTTCCAGGGCCCAATATCGAGACCTGCCACTTCGGGAAAACCTCCTTCATCACCTGCCTCCTTTAGTCATGAACCCTGTTCTACCCTGTCCAGCAGGTCCAGCCTAGAAGATATCATAGATCCAGTTTCCCATTTCTTGCTCCGGCCATAACCTAATGTTCCAACCTTGGCAGAAAATGTAGACGGCAAGTACTTTATGTTTAAATTATTATAAACAAACCCTTTCATAGAATTTTTTAGTATTACAGGGGTGGGGTCCTTATCTTCTGCCACCAGTGGGGAGAGGCAATGAGGGTCCTTGTCCTGTAGCTCTGGAAGACATGTCCTGTACAGGCCCCATTAATGTACAGGATCCCAGGTTTCCCCCAATTACAGTGTTTGCTAAGGGGCGTTTTGGTCATTGAATCTATTTATGATAGTGAAATTTAGTAAATTGTTCCAAAACCCGTATCCCCTTGTGTGCACCAGGTTTCAATAATTACTCCTCTTCTCCATAGAAATGTCTTCTTCAACCAGTTGAGAAAATTTTGCAACTTTACGAAAATCCATTTTTAACTAGTCGCAATAAACTCTCAGAAGTCCCTCTAAATCTGACCACAAAACTCGAACACTTTTTCTCGTTTGGTCCTTAAAACATAATCCCTTGGCCAAGTGTTCATTTTTCTATTAATATGATCCTTTTCCATTTAACGTGGATTGTGTTGAGCTATCAAACAACCATAACTGAATTCATGTAACTGAGTGTCATGATTTACCATTAAATTGAACCCTGTACACTATAAATAATGCAAAAGTTTGCTTTTGCGGGTTCTATTAATACCATATCTTGTTGACTACGGGAATATATTGTCTTCATTCAATGAATGGATATGTGGATCTAAGCTCATGGTAAAGGTTGATGAGATTCTTCTTGTCAACATTGCAAACCTGTATAATACAGCAGAGAATGCTATACTATTTTATACTCATTCACACTTTTTGTCAGGGTTCCTTTCTACTTCTAACGTTTTAGAATAGACACGGGCTGCTGCTCTTTTTCTCTACCCTAAGCGAAATGACAGGTGAATGAAACCTGCCATTATAAATGTGACTGGGCGAAGGCCACGTGGCCACAAGCAGGATCGATCTGGACGGATTTCCCAGGATGGAATCTCTAGAGATGAGCGGACTCTAACTTCAGTTCCAGTGGCCACCTTACTTGGATATGTTGCTTGATGGGGGGCTCTAGAGCAGCCATCAAGCAGCTTTTCGCCCCTAGCACCTATGCATGGCTGTGGACCGTCCAGGTGGACATTTGGTGGACGACATGCCTAGTTGTGGGTGCATAAATTGCTTTAAGCGCTGCTCACAGAACATCAGCAACATGTCTGGTTAAGGCAATGCTTGTTGCCTTTTACATATCATGTACTGCCCCTTTTAGAAGATATTGATGATGGGGTAATAAATATGGCCGCCACCTGGGAATCTGCAGTAATGGACAGAGCAGTATCCACATTATGTAATACATTATAGGACATACAGGAGCAAGTAATGGCCCCTGTGTACTGGTAAGGTAAGTACTGGGCATAAGATCACATACAGCCTGATGATGTCACAATGTACATGGCAGCAGGAGATGGTATCCAAGACCCCATTATGATGTCACAGCGTGTGAGGGTCTAACGTTCCATGTTCTATGTTTCCGCCACTTGCCATAGAGAAGCGATTTGGAAAGTGTCTCTTGAGCAGGATTCTGTTGGAATACTTTTTTTGTTACTCTTCTGATCTTGACGCACTATTGTAGTGTCACTACAGCCATATTTGTGGCTTATTACCATCATCATGCCTAGGCGACGTAATCCTCCCGCCACTAGAGGCGTCCCTGAACAGCGCAGGCAGCGACGCCGAGCATCCCCAGACTCTGATGTGCATGACCCCATTGCCCAGAGGACCAGGAGCAGATTGGCCGCCCAGAGAAGTCCTGACCACCACCGGAGCCGCTCTCCCCTAAGACGGGAGCCGAGAAGCCGTGCCCTCCAGCCTCCTCCATCTGCTGAGATACCATCCGAGATCTCCTGCGTGACCCGGTACACAGAGCAGCCAGAGTCCTGCCGAATCTGTTTGGAGCAATATTCTCCAGAGGACGACATTTCTTTCTTGTACTGTTCCCACTCATTCCACAAGGGGTGTATATGCACCTGGATGCGGGTAAATAACACCTGCCCCCTCTGCAGGGCTCCAATACAGCTACTAATCCCCGCAGAGCTGGAAGGATTTGGGACAATTTACATCCGTCCGAATTCTGCCATCAACCCAACAGGTTCCTTTCTGGTCCATGCAGAGGATGCCTGGAGGACTCTGACCTTCCTATGAAGACCTTTGGATCAGGTCCCTGCTAACACCATCAGTCGGATGATTTTCCCCACCACCGAGCACCCGTCCTGTGAGGAGTCCTGAGGAACCCCATCTCCTCTATCCCCCTCCAATTATTCTACCTTTCATATCCACCTCTCGTATCTGTCTCCCCCATATCTATCTATCTATCTATCTATCAATCATATGGATAGAGCGTGATATTCATGATAAATGCTATATTTTCTTTCACTTCATGTGGTGTGTGTTTTTATGCAAGTACTATATGGCCGTATTACATAAGGTGATCTATCATGTGGCTTATGGGTTGGAGATAGCACGTGTATAGAGGTTATGGTAGGGGGGCACACTTCAAACATCTTTATGTTCTGAACTGTGACATCTAGAAACACAGTTCTGGTGTCACAATAAAGGGGAATATCTTCCCTTTGATATCAAATTTCTAGGTGCCACAGAGGTTCTCCATTTTACATGCTGGTGTGTGCCCCCTTTGACAGGATCTCCTCTTTTTTTTAGCTTCTTATGTACTTCTTTTTCCAAAAAAAGACTTACAAAAATGAGCATGAAGGGCTATGGGCTCCATAGCTGTTTATTGAGTCTAGAGCCCATCAGGCTTATTTGCATAATTGTTAAAGTCTTTTGTTTGTAAAAACCAGAGCACAAGAAGCTAAAATAAGAGTGGATCCGGCCATAGGGGGCACACACCACTATGTCAGTGTGCTTGGTTTACAATTTTTCATCCTGGTAGATGTCCTTTAGAATTCCTGTTCAGACTAGGTTCAGGACCACAACCCCAGAAACACCAGCGATTGGTTTTGGTACCAATCACAGGTGTTAACTGCTTAAATACCACCTACAAAGTCACCAGTGACATTTAAATTGATGCTGCCACATTGTTTGCCGCCACTTTGGGGAGATCATTGCCGGCAGCATTTAAACAGTTAACGTCCGCGATCGGTGCATGTGTGCACGTTACGGATCATGTGGTTGAGTCAGATCCAGGCTTCTAACTGGCAAAGTTCGGTACGAACCCAAACTTTGCCATTCAAGTCCACTCATCCCTAGTCCTAACCTATTCCTTGTGAAACAATGTTGCTTAAAATGTCCCGGTTTTAAGTATAGAGAGGTGGAACGGTTATAGACCCCTCTTTTGTTACCTATACTGCTAGAAAATTCTGTAAATCCAACTTTAGGTGAAGGGATATAAAACTTAGCTTTTAATATCAGCGTATTTAAGATAGACGGTGGAATAAGTGATGAGAAAATAAAATGTATCCTCAGGCTACATTCACACGAACGTATGGGGGACATATATACGGCCGACGTATCAAGGGACTATTCGGGAGCGGCACCGTACCGCTCCGTAGCACGTAGAAAGATAGGACGTGCGCTGTGTATTCCTATGGAGAGGGGCGGGGGTGAGCTGCGCTCATCCCCTGCTCCTCTCCGCAGCGCCGATGTATGCCCACCGTACTACGGTATGGCGAGCATACATCGTGTGAATGTAGCCTCAAGGTTATGCTGCCACAGAGAAGATACAGGTAAATTAGTCAATTGTCCTGTTTTAGAACAAAAAATGCACGTAGGGACTTTTCAAACGTACTGGAGGTCCAATATTGTAAGGTGCTGACCTCATTGAAGAGGAATGGCAGGCATAGGACGACTGCTCCAGGAAGGATGTATGCTGCACACTGAGATGATAGGTGGTCTGAGTAGGCTAGCTGCATGAAATGTGCAGGGTAGGGCCTAATATGTATGGCATACAGAGCGATTAAATGTGGGTGTATGCCAATGAGCCCACTGGCTGCCCCAGAACTAGGTCAGTCCACACTGGGACCTTGACCTTTCCAAACACAACACCAACAACTTGATGTTTTGTGGTGTCCCCTGATAGGGATACACATGGGTGAAACATGCCATGTAGGGACAGCCTATGCAAGTAAACAATTTATGGGACTTTGTGACTAAGTTAGTATCATAACATCTTTATTGCAGGGACAGGTTCCTGTCGGGGTGGCCGTTTCCTAGGGCTTCGGCTCCGAGTTGAGGCATAGGAGGCATTATAGAACTTTGTGAAATAGGGACAGTATCCTAGTCCCAAGGCATACACCCACATTTAATCCCTCTCTATGCCATACATATTAGGCCCTACCCTGCACATTTCATGCAGCTAGCCTACTCAGACCACCTACCATCTCAGGGTGCCGCATACATCCTTCCAGGAGCAGTCGTCCTATGCCTGCCATTCCTCTTCATTGAGGTCAGCACCTTATAATATTGGACCTCCAGTACATTTGAAAAGTCCCTACATGCATTTTTTGTTCTATAACAGGACAATTGACTAATTTGCCTGTATCTCATCTATGCAGTATAACCTTGAGGAAACGTTTTAATTTCTCATCACTTATTCCACCATCTATATTAAATACACTGATATTAAAAGCTACGTTTTATATCCCTTCACCTAAAGTTGGATTTACAACATTGAAAAGTCCTGGTCATCGGTATATAACCCCCTCTAGTCCTCCAAAACAAACTTGAAAAGCTTTTTTATTGTTTCATAAAATTTTTAAAGAATGAATTTCTCTTCCCCTCCTCCCGTCCCCTGGGCTCTGGACTTTATGACAGTAGGAGCCAGATGCCATTTTAGAAGATGCTTCTGTAAGGAATGGATTTGGATTCAAATTGGTGCCCGAAAAATGCCGGATTCATACTAAATCTATAGACTAATACATTTGCGTAATTATATTCCTCGTCGAACCATAGGGCAACTGTAACGTAGACCACAGAGCTCCCAGGCTATTTAGGCCAAACGGGTGGTATTTAAAAAAGAAACCTTTCGCTAAGAGACAAAATCTAAAAAATAACTATTTCTGGTATTCTACAACTGACTGACTGATCCGATGGTGGTGAGTCTCCTCAGGTCAAGGAGTCGTGGACAAGGAGCCCCTAATCTTCCTTCTAAAGATAAAGCAGTGACTTTGTCCAGCTGCTGACTAAGGATAAAGAAATGATAAAACGCGACAAATACACAAAACATTTTTTATGACGGAAGAAGACATGTTGCTAGATACTCACATTCTCAGGAATACTGGGCAGCTCTCGAGGATCAGGCACGGAGAAGTAGGAATGCTGGAAGGGAAAAAAAAGGAGAAAATGGTTAAACAAAAAAATAAAAGTAAAAAAAAAATAATATAAAATTAAAAAAAAAAAAAAGACATAAAAAAGCACTAGACAGGAGATCGAGCCAAGTGAAGGGAGAACCCTGACCACAAACACTGTTCAAAGAAATCACCAACATGAAAGAAAGATGGAAATTTTACTTTACCACACTTCATAATAAAAAAAAAAAAAAAACCTACGCGTCCTGGGATCTGAAACCAAATGCATCTGCCAGATGGAGGGCGATGACTGCACAGCAATCACTTCCATACTGTGACATATCAGTGGCTTCACTTATCACCGGAATCAAGATTTACGACAAGTGACAAGCTCATTGCATTTCACTATAAAGGCCTTATAAATTCTTAGGGTAAAACCAGGAGCATCACATGGGGACGTGGTTTCATTTTTGATCCATTAAGCACAGAGGTACCTTACCTGTTTTGCTTGTTTTCAGCCTTATACAGGCAGTCCCCGGGTTACATACAAGATAGGGTCTGTAGGTTTGTTCTTAAGTTGAATTTGTATGTAAGTCGGAACTGTATATTTTATCATTGTAATCGCAGCCAGAACTTTTTTGGTCTCTGTGACAATTGGATTTTAAAAATGTTGGGTTGTCATAAGAATCAATATTAACGTTATAGCTGATCATTGTAGCCTAGGACTAAAGTACAATAAATTGCCAATATCCAGAGGTCCGTTTGTAACTATGGGTCATATGTAAGTCGAGTGTTCTTAAGTAGGGAACCGCCTGTACCATTTTTATTTTGGTTTGTCCTACGGTGTCCAGAAGAGAACACATTACGGTGAGCTGCCTCATCTGAAGTGGGCTCTCCACGCTGAAATGCCTTAAAGGGACGGCTAGTCTGGACATCGGAGGCAATTAAAGATAAGAAATTTTCTAAAGGTTGGTTATTAAAGGGGGTTTCCCACGAAACAAGTTAGACCCTATAGACAGGATAGAGCCTAACTTTTTTCGTGGGAAACCACCTTTAAGGTAGATGTAATGGTAGGTGGCTAGTAACATACTAAACTCTAACCTAGTGTTACCCAATTCTAAAATACTTCCTAAACTAAACTACACTTTATCTAGCCAATATGCTAATTATAGGCAGAGGCTACTGGGGCGTGGAGTAGCCTCTCCAGGTAGTAAGAGCAATGGCTACTCCACGCCCCTGTAGCCTCTGCCTATAATTAGCATATTGGCTAGATAAAGTGTAGTTAAGTTAAGGAAGTATTTTAGAATTGGGTAACAATAGATTCAAGTTTAGCAATTTACTAGCCACTTACCTCAATCTTTTAATAGGTAGATTGCGGATGGTAGGTTTCCTTTGAAAGACTATTAAAATGATTTTAAAGTGTCGGTTAGTCTTCCACTATTATACAGTAATTTCTCTGACAGAAGCAGCAGAAATCATAACACAAGTGTGAACTGGGCCCAACATGGGATGTATATTTATTGCCTGCATAGATGGGACGACCATGGTGCATTCTTTGACGAATTTATCTCCTGTTGCTTTTCAATCCCTTTTGGCATGTTTCCTTGCTTTAAAGGGAACCTGTCAACCGAGGGCCATTTTTAGCTAGATGCAGGTCCCCACAAAAACAGTACAGTATATACCACACATGTTTTTAAAATAGCGGTGCCTTATATTGTTATTGAAATAAACCCTGTACATCTGCCTCCCCAAGAGGGTCAGGGGAGGGGGGGGGGGGTTATATTAAATGATAACATTTGTCTTCTCCTGGATACCTCAGTCCATCAGACCCTCCTACATCCTTTCGCTGCCCCCCCCTCCCCCACCGATTTCAGATCATCACAGCTAGCTGTTCTAGCTCTTGCCCAGGGAAGCCCTTGCTAGAAAGTGAGGGCTCATCACGCGAATGATGGAATAACTTGCTATAGTAATTGAGCCAAAATCAGGGGAGGGTGGAGGAGAGAGGATGTGGCAGGTGCTAGCGGAACGACGCCGATAGGAGAGGGGATCCAGGAAAACCCCCCACCCAAACACAGATAAACATGTGTGGGTATGCAGTACTGTTTTTGTGGGAACCTGGTTCTCTTTATAGAATCACTCCAGTCAAAGCCAATTCATAGAATAATGGGCAGTGCAGGGCATGAAGAGAGAAAACCCAAATCATGCTCCTCCCTTCTGACCCTGCACCATGTATAACTCAGTGAATCAGCTTTTACTAGTGGGTTTCTTTAACATAACTTATTTAGAGATGACTCCATGTACTGGACCCCTTCAGCGCCCCCTAATGATCGTCCGTCCATTGCATCGCAAGACATCTTGAACTCCATAGAGTTGAGTTGCTTAGGATCCCACTTTGCCGCTCTGTTCATAGAACTTTAATTACTCCACAATATTTAAGGTATCACATCCATAACATCTGCCATCACATCTGGTCTCTTTTTCTAGAAAACCTGCACGAGTCGCTTGTGAATGGCTTTGCTGTGATAGTAAAATCATTTCGCTAAACGTAACCAACGCAAATGTGAATGTAAACTTTTCCACATTGTACTTAAATAGGTTCTTCCTGACAGCGTAAAGTAGTGTTTAGATAGGATTACACTATGGAAGGCGCACCACTGCTATACATTTAAAAGCTAGAACAGTATAAAAAAGGGAAAAAAAAAATCAATGACAGATTTGCTTAAAGACATTTCCATTTCCAGGCAAGAAAATTACTGCTTCAACAGATGACATATGTTGTGAGATTGTAAGAGAAAACAATACCAGGAGAGATTACAGATCTACCCAAAAGGAAGAAAAAAACATATACACAACATAACCTGCAGCGCGCGCTCCCCGAGACTTGACAGGTAGTAATGGGCTATAGAGATGACAGCGCATCACAGGGATAAACATCAAAAAGTGGTCACAGTACACAGAGAAAAGGGAAGAGGCAGCACTACGCCCCCAGTGATATTCGGACTTTGTGAATAACTAATGTGCCGGAAGAGGCCCGAGCAGAGAGCTCCTTCAGCTACGGCTTTGATAGTTTTTTCTGGCTTCTGCTTGACTGCTTGGGATATGTTGTAGGGGAAGAGAGAGACTGTCAGCATTCCTACAGCCCACTGGCCCGAGAAAGGGAGCGAGCTATGCCAGCGGACTGCCAGGCAGGGGGAAGCCATTCCTGCAGGTTACATAGGCCTGTGACACAGAACCAATGTGCTCCCTGCCAGCTGGTGACTTATCAAAGCTCACCAACTACAACCTGTCATAGCTCCGCCGAGGTAAGGGTGATGGACACTAGCTGGAAGGGGCTGGTAGGGGAACGGATTACATGCTATATAAACATAAAATATGTATAAGAAATACACAAACAGAATATTCACACAAAATATATACAAATATATAAACATAAAACATGTACACAAAGTATATACACACACACATATATATTATATAGATATATACACATAAAACATGTACATGAAATACATATACAGGCGGTCCACTACTTAAGAACACCTGACCCCTAGTTACAAACGGACCTCTGGATGTTGGTAATTTATTGTACTTTAGCCTTAGACTACAATGAACAGCTGTAACAGGTATCACTGGTGTCTACAATGAAGATTTATTGTTAATCCTGGATCTAATGACAATCCAACATTTTTCAAATCCAATTGTCACAAAGACCAAAAAAATTTGGCTGGGACTACAATTATAAAATATACAGTTCCGACTTACATACAAATTCAACTTAAGAACAAACCTACAGAACCTATCTTGTATGTAACCGGGAGACTGCCTGTATATAAACAAAAAAAACAAAATATGTACAAATTTAACGAGACACACTACTTACAAGAAACCCGTCTTATTGTATGTGCTACCAAAGCCTCAGGAGGTAATACAAGGAATAAAATAGTGACACCCAACAATTCCCACGCCACAGTCCCTAGTCAATTTCTGTAAATGGGCATATCCTCTATCCATAAAATATTGGTAAACAAACTAATAGGTAAGAGTCCCCCCCAGTAATCCAGTGAACTGGGTCCCATGCTAACTAATTGATGGAGCGGTGTAGCGATAGCTGCAGCACCATTTATTAGTATAGCACAGTGATGGCGCACCTTTTAGAGGACGAGTGCTCAAACTACAACCAAATCCCACTTATTTATCGCAAAGTGCCAATAAGGCAATTTAAGCAGTAACCTCTTTCTCCCTTCTCTGTCATAGCTTTCAATCGTATCAGTATCCTGAGAACTCCAATACAGTGGAAAGAAGGAGCGGCAAAATCAGGTTCTCCTGAATAGGAAGCATTTTTGGACCTAGAGCAGGAGCTACAATGATCATCCAGATCTGCCCACCCCTTCCCATTCCTCCTGTAGACTAAAATAGCACTGAGCGCAGCAAGCCCTGGGATGTGGGAATCCATGAAGATACCTTGCATCCTCTTTGGTGATGGCCTGGGTGCCCAAAGAGAGGGTTCTGAGTGCTCCCTCTGGCACCCGTGCCATAGGTTCGCCACCACTGGTATAGGCCCTTTAAGAGATGGTTTATTGATGTTATTTATAAGCTATAATAGAAATCTGTCAACATCACTGAAGTCATTGCCTCAGCGATCACACGTCCTCGTTGAAACATCAAGCCAAGGTATGAGATTAGTAAGGATCTTTAAAGGAAATCTACCATCAAAATCTATCATGATAAAGCAGGGAATTACTCATAGATCCAGGCAGCGGGACTGTGGTAATCTTCTTATATTTTTTATCCATGGCCTCCTTCCTATTAAAATCAACTGTTAATATTAGGCTTTTGTGCCAGAAGGGCTCTTGTGGTTGCAGATTCACAGGATGTTACACTGTCTCCCCCCCTCCTGCCATCTCACACAGAGGGGAAGTGCTCCTGCACAGTGAACAGCCTATGAAGCTATAGCATAGAGGAGCTCTGGTAACACCCCCCAGAGCCTTCTGGTTCATTAGCATAATTTTAAAAGTTTATTTTAGAAGCAAAGAGGCCATAGATAACAAATATAAGAAGATTACCACCGTCACGGTCCCTGGTTTATCATGAAGGATCAGGGTAGATCTTGATTGTTGGCTTCTTCATTATGTTATGCACATTCTAATTGTCATTTTTGCATTTCTTTGGGCTGGACAATGCAACCTGATACAAGCTGCCAGTATAGTGCTCAAGCCGGATACTGTAATGCAATTGTAAGGTGGGATATTCTTCCTATATGCAAGAGAATAATACTCCATGCATTTCACATTTTGAAGAAATTTAAAAAAAATGACATTCTCTCCTATTAGCAAGTGTAAGGCATAAAAAGGATCAGCTTTTTCCCCATTGTAAAATTCTCCTTGTCTATAGGTTTGGTCTGGAGCTCATCCTGCTTTTAGTAATTGGGGCTACATACCGTATATATTCGAGTATAAGCCGACCCAAGTATAAGCCGAGGCCCCTAATTTTACCACAAAAACCTGGGAAAACCTATTGACTCGACTATAAGCAGAGGGTGGGAAATGCATTGGTCACAGCCTCCCCAGTATATAGCCTGCCGGACCCTGCCCATTAGTATATGGCCAACACCTGCCCCCCAGTATATAGCCTGCCAGCCCATATCCCCCAGTATATAGCCAGCCCCCTGCCCCAATATATAGCCAGCAGTGGGGGAAGCCAGAAAGGTGAGTTTTGATATATATTTTTTACTCGAGTATAAGCAGAGTTTGGGTTTTCAGCACTTTTTTTGTGCTGAAAAACTAGGCTTATACTCGAGTATATATGGTAATTTACTAAATCAGGAGAATCCCTTTAATATCAGTCAAAATTCAAGTCAAGTCAAAATTAGAACCTATACCCAATAACCAATATTAATATATATTGTATAAGAGCCGCAATGTTTCCAAGGGTCTAATTAGAAGATCATATTATATAAATTATATAGATAACATCATATATAAAATTCCTGTGTTCTGTGGAGGAGCATTCTCCACCCCAAGCCTGCCGATAGTCTTGAACGCCCCCAACTTGGTTGCCATGGAAACAACAGTGTGTACTATGGCTGAATTAATCATATAGGAAAGATATGGTAAAGAATTATACTCATCTGACTGCGGGTCACATACAATACTATTGTATCAAACTTCCCTTCATGGAATATGCCGGGGGATTGCTTACAACATTTCTTTAGTATAATGTTATTATTGAGTCTTTCTTTTCAGCTGCTAAATAGAGTGAATGATACAAAAGGGCAGCCGGGATAATGTTAAACTCTCTCTGTCAGCAGAAGACGAGCGCATTAATGAGAGCCATTAGTCCTCTTCAAAAACTGCCAGAAATATTCAGAGATTTTCTGACGATACCGAGTGTTACCATCTTTAACTTCAACTATAAAGTAGATAAAGTCGTCCTACTAAGGAAAAATTCATGTAACGGTGTAAGTTTAGTGGTGGATTACATAATACAGGCGCTTTGGATGGTTACCCGGGGCCCAAGCCTTCTAGGGGACCCTGCACCACCCACCAAATTTTATACTGAGAAAGACCTTCACCTATGAAATCTATTGTACATCTATTCTTGCTCTCAATACACATGTACACATGAGACATTTCAGGACCTCCAAAAGTTCCTTCAAGGTCCTGAAAATGCTGATTGAAAGCAGCAGAAGGGACACATCGTCCATCTACCAAGAACCACCATTCTAGTACCAAATGTAGGGAGTGATTCCAGACTTTTAGGGGCCATAATATCCATACAGCCCAGCGCCCATGGCAGTGGCGATGCGCCCCTTTGTAAGTGTACTGTGGTAAAGCTCTTTATCCCAACCCCAATACAATAATGGAAGGCTCTTCAAAGATCTTATGGGGAAGGCCAATACGTAATGGATGAAAAATGGGCAAACTTGCCAACTAAATGGACTGGTGCTCCATCTAGTGTGCATAGGGGAGTCTTGAATCTCCCAAACAACAGGTGTTGGAGGGAGAAAAGGATTGAGTGGTATAATTTTGACATGCTTGCTCTTTTGTCCTCATGGGCAATGGCAGATCTTCATATAGGCGGTATGGCCCCTTCAGCTTCCCAGGGACCCACGCCCACCCAAACCCAGGCCCTATATGAAGGTCGCTAGGTTAGAAAAAGCTCTATACTCACCTTCCGGCTTCTTCTCCCCAGCTCCGACTTCTCCTGGTCTGTCCGGCGCGCATACATTATGACAAGGCAGGGTCGCAGCCACGCGACGTCATATTGTTGTGCGCCACAAGGGCAGAAAGAGGAGAAGACGGAGCCGCAGGGAGAGGTAGCCAGAGGGGAGTATGGCGTTTGCAGTGGCCATGTCTTTAAAGGGGGACTCTGCAGAGGCCATGTCTTTAAAGGGGGACTCTGCAGTGGCCATATCTCTAAAGGGGGACTCTGCAGAGGCCATTTCATTAAAGAGGGGCCCTGCAGTGGCCATTTCATTAAAGAGGGGCTCTACTGTGGACATTATATTAAAGGGGGCTATGCTTTGGACTTTTCTGTAAAGGGGGGCTTTGCTCTGGCCTTTTCTGTAAAGGGGGGGTCTGCTGTGAACATTTCTGTAAAAAAAATACCCTACCATCAAGATCAAGCATGTTAAACCAGGGACAAGTTCTCATACATCCAGGCACCATGACTGTGGTAAAATTCTTATATTTGATATCCATGGCCTCTTTCCCTCTAAGATCAACTTTTATAAGGATTCCAATGAGCCAGAAAGGCTCTGGGGCATTTTATTCAAACCCCTTTGAGCTGTAGACTCGCAGGCTGTTACAAAGGTACAAGGAGCTCCTCCCCCTTCCACTGTGTGCTAGAAACCTCCTGTGCTGCAGTGAGATTACATCAGGTAGAGGAAGGTGGGGAAGTGCTGAGGGAGCAGGGGATAGGGGGAGAGCGTGTAACAGCCTGTTCATCTGCAGCATTGTGTGGCACTGGTAATGGCCCCAGGACGTCTTCTGGCTCATTACCATACTTTTAAAAGTTGATTTTACAAGGAAGGAGGCCATGGATAACAATGTGTAGCCAAATATCGTCGACATAGACGCCCGTGGCGCTGGATCACGGTGTGTGAGCACATGTTGTCCCATTGCACCGTGACCATGTCCTACATCTTGCCATATTACGGGGAGGGATGAACAGTGCTCACCCGTCCAGTCTCCTGCACGCACCTTTATGCTCTACCGTCGAGCAAACATTTATGTGCAAGGAGCCAAAGTGTCCCTAGTTTAACATGCTCGATATTGATGGGTAATGCGTTTGTTAGTGCATGGGTTTTGTAAACATAATGTTGACAGCAACGTAATTAAGCACATCTCCTCTTCTTAGCTGAGATTTTATAAAAACACAGCAAGTCTTACCACGCTCAGATGGACTTCAGTTCCAGGTTCTGGGATAGGCAGTCTGTAGAGGGTCTCTAGCAGTTCATTACGCTGGATATCCTACAAATAAAATGGTGAACATTAATACAAGTTCATCATCTCGAAAAGACAAAGCCAGTTACAATATTCCATCAATACAAGGTTTTTCCAGGTTTTTGCATTGTTATTTTTCAATCAACTCCCTTCACGAGTTATATCTTTTTACTTCTTCCATTAACAAAGCTATATGAAGGATTTATAGCGGCGGGAAAAATTGTGGTGGAATTAGCAAATAGAAATCGAACTGGCTACATTTTCTTATGGGTTTTGTTTATACGGCTCTCACTGTGTGGTCCAGATGTCTCCTCCCTTGTACTATGTGGGTTAGTACGATCAAGGAGATACCAAATTTATACAGTTTGGTTATGTCTCGATCCGTAGATTCTAAAATGCTGCATAAAAAGAAAGACATTGCCATATTATTTTTTTTTTAAATTCACAATTATTTCAGAACCCCTAGATCAGTGATGGCAAACCTTTTAGAGACCGAGTGCCCAAACTACAACAAAGACCCGCTTATTTATCGCAAAGTGCCAACACAAATTTAATTTGTGATTTATACTCCCTTCTCTGTCACAGTTTTCATTGATACCAGCACCTGAGGACACAAATATAGCAGAAAATAGTCCCAGGTAGCGCTGTCACTTTAAAATGGCTCTGTGCACAGCAAGTCCTGGGCTGTCTGGGACTGCAGGTAGATACCTGGAGTCCTCTCTGGTGATGGCCTGAGTGCCCACAGAAAGGGCTCTGAGTGCCACCTCTGGCACCAGTGCCATAGGTTAGCCATCACTGCCCTAGATTGTTTAAAGGGAACCTGTCACCACATTTTTCACAAATACTGCTCGTGGCAGGTTCCTATATAGCCCTAGTAACTATCTGACCTCCTTCTTTTAGCTAAAAATAATTTCCCTCATATCCCCATAAAGTCGGAGTTTTAAACTTATCTGGTATCTTGGGATCTATAGAGTAAGTTGAGAGTTACGCCTAATGTCTTGTGACCAGGGTGACATCATCACAGATCTTTTAGCCTTTTAACATTAGCAAACTGTACCCCATACACATATCTGACCACATACAAAACACACAGCATGCCTGCAGGCTGCTGTTATTTTCATGTGATGTGATTTGCTCTGCTTGGTGTAACGTTTTCTAATGTTGGAAGGCTAAAAGACCGGCAATGGTTTCACCCTGCTCACGTGACATTATTGCGGCATGCAGAGAATGCAGGGGAGATCCTAAATTCAGCCTGAGGAGGCCACGCCCACCTCAACACCTCAATTACAAAGTTGAATATATGGGAATCTGAGGGAAATAATTCTTAGCTAAAAGAAGGGTGTCAGATAGTTTCTGGGGCTCTATGGGAACCTGCCAGCTGTATCTGTAAAAACTATGGTGACAGGTTCCCTTTAAACCACTGGAAGTCTTATCACTCGTATATACTGAAATACAACGGTAATACACATGTACAGTAACTGTACTATACTGCATTATATTGTGACTATTCTGCTTATCTCAGACTCTAATAGATAGAGAGGAGAGACAGCTATGAAAGCCATTCATAGGCTCCCATCTGTCATGGAAACCAATTGTCCCTCTCCGATGACATCACAGGAATGGGGAGTATGGGTGCCAACATGGTAGTGCCCAACACTGATTGTGGCAGTTGGTGGCAGGTGTCTACTGTTACAATGGACACCTGCCTTGCATGGAGAGGACTATGGGACCCTCTTTAAAACCGATCAACATCATTTCAAGAATTTGTATGTTCTCTCTTCGTGTTTGCGTGGGTTTTCTCCAGGTCCTCCGGTTTCCTCCCACACTCCAAAACATACAAGTAGGTTGATTAGATTGTGAGCCCCATTGGGGACAGGGACCGATTTGTCAAGCTCTGTGCAGCGCTGCGTAATCTGTGTGCGCTACATAAATAAAGGAATTATTATTATTTTAAGTTGGCTAGTTTTGAAATCTGAGATTATTTGGTGACCATGGTTTGATGCACCAGGATTGGCTCCACTAATCCTTACTAAAGACAGGTTATTAAGGTGGGGGGCAGCTAGATTAGGGATACATTCACTTTATTGACTGAGATGCCTCCTGCTTTTAAAAGTAATGCGGAGAAAACAAAACCAAAAATTTATTTGATCAGAATAATTGATTTTTGACCATGTTTTTTTTTTGTTTTGTTTTTTTGCGGACGGTAGCATGGTCTTGGTAAAAAAAAAACATAATATAAGTAAAACACTGTTATAGTAATACAAAGTACAGTGAGCATAACACATCTGTTATTATTGCGACTGAAAACATTTTTAGGGGGAAAAAAATGATCTTTCTTGCGGAATGACTGCATAAAGATACTCACTACGCTATTATATATGAGTCTATCTCAAAACTATACATGGACATTAAAAAAAAAAAATCTAACAATGAGAACTTTAGGTTCTGTCTATCGCTTGCTCGGATAAAAGTGTTTTCATGCAGTTACCTGGTTTTTCAAAGAGTAATCCGCCAAGATGTTGAGCAACTTGTAAAAGACTTCAAACCATGGGAGGTAGCTGAAAGGAAGCATATAGGCAGGTGAGATACGGTTTTATCTCATCTTTCAACAAAACTTTTCAAAGATCACTAGTCCAGTATGTGTACATGAGGAGTAACACCGTTTCTAGGTATTATAGGAATTACAATTTTTCTTCTCTAAAGGTTTTCTTTTTCTGCGATATCTGTAAAATTGTGATCCAATCTGATAGGAGGGGATCCAGCGTCTGTGACTCTCTGTGCCTTCTCCCTAAAGCTTATATGTAATCTAATGAGACTACGGGCGCGTCTCATCCGTATTTTATACAGCACTCTCATATTTCAATGTTATTCTATTTAGCCTTTTATTTTACATGTCCGTATCCATGCGTCACATCTGCAGGTCTTATACCGCTCTGTATTTGCGGCCTGTGCCTTCCTATAGAAGTCTATGGTGCCATCTGTACGCCGTCCATACTTAAAGATCAGTTGCCAAGTAACTCAGCATCAAGTGAACAAGCCAACAACATCATTTGGAAGTATTTCAGATATTATACGGACTGTATACATGTTGCACATATGGATGACAAACAGAACATATTTACGTCCATAGGCCTCATTCACATGACTGTAATGGTGTCCGTGGGCCCAACTGTGCGGCCAGATCATGGACAGCATTGTGGTCGTGGGAATGAGGCCTATAAACGTAAAATATGACTTCATATGGTGTCACCCATATGTACAACATGTATACATGTGTGCAACCGATCACTGCCCCAATTGAGGTTTATGGCACCCTATCGTAGTCCGGTGAGCACAGTGTCTCACCCCACCCTGACCGAGCCAAGCAGGCCGCTCCTCTTTTAATGGAGAGAGCAGGGGAGAGGAGCCCTCCCTCACTCCTCCACTCGACCCTAAGTGAGCCCGAGATCCTGTCCGGGTGTGTACATGACTGGACCTATGGAGAAGGTAAAGAAAAACAGGTAACATAGAGGAGAAATACTGTTGATGTGGAGTATAGATACCCAACTGTACTTTTATTCTCTGAGGTTTCAATAAAACAGTTCAAAAAAAAAAATCCTCTAAAGTCACAGAGTAATGAGGTGAGAAGAGTCATGTACTGCCTATAGAGGCTGGAGGGGGAGCATCACTTTACACATCCCAATATCCAGCTCTATAGTATTAACAACCATGCAGGCATTACATTAAAAAAAGAGCAGAATCTCACCTTTGGGACTAAAAAAGGCTTGTGGTTCTGTGAGATATAAAACCAGGCACACAGGCAGTTAAAGGGAACCTGTCACCAGAAATGGATCTACCGTATATACTCGAGTATAAGCCGACCCGAGTATAAGCCGAGACCCCTAATTTTACCATCAAAAATTGGTAAAACCTATTGACTCAAGTATAAGCCAAGGGTGGGAAATGCATTGGTCACAGCCCCCCCCCCCTCCAGTACATAGCCAGCAAGCCCCCTATAGTATAAAGCCAGCCCAGCCTGGCCCCTGTAATATACAGCCAGCCCAGCCTGCCCCCTGTAATATACAGCCAGCCCAGCCTGCCCCCTGTGGTATACGGCCAGCCTGCCCCCTGTGGTATACGGCCAGCCTGCCCCCTGTGGTATACGGCCAGCCTGCCCCCTGTGGTATACGGCCAGCCTGCCCCCTGTGGTATACGGCCAGCCCAGCCTGCCCCCTGTGGTATACAGCCAGCCCAGCCTGCCCCCTGTGGTATACGGCCAGCCCAGCCTGCCCCCTGTGGTAAACAGCCAGCCCAGCCTGCACCCTGTGGTAAACAGCCAGCCCAGCCTGCACCCTGTGGTATACAGCCAGATCAGTCTGCCCCTTGTAGTATACAGTCAGCACGGCCTGCCCCCTGTGGTATACAGCCATCCTGCCCCCTGTGGTATACAGCCAGCTCAGCCTGCCCCCAGCAGTAAACAGTCAGCACTTAAAAAAAAAAAAAAACTTATAGACTCGCCTACCGGCGGCCCCGATGCTCAGCGTGGCTCCCCGATGTCGGCGCGGCTCGTCTTCTTTCTTCTATGCATTACTATGACGTAATCATCGGCCGCGTCACACTTGACTTGTGTATAAGCCAAGGTGAGGTTTTTCAGCACATTTTTTATGCTAAAAAACTCAGCTTATACACGAGTATATATGGTAATTAACCATAACCAGTATATTGTGAAGCAGATTTCACCTTCCAGGTCATGTTTCTTTCATGGCTCAGTGTGGTGGCATCATCCAGAAAATCTACTTTGAAGTGAGATATAAATTGGTTGTATAAAGTCATGAAGGCGGAGAGCTCAGCATAAAAGATAAAGGGGTGTTCCCATGACAGCAAATTAATGTTATTGTTTGTATTATCAAAAGTTATACAATTTTCCAATATGCTTTATGTATGAATTCCTCACCGTTTTCTAGATCTCTGCTTTCTGTCATTCTATTCAAAGCTTCTATGTTTACTTCCAGTGGACAGAAATCTGGTCACACATGTGAACGGCTCGTTATATCACACACTCTGATTACTCTCTGTGATATAACGAGCCGTGCACCTGTGTGACCATGGTCAGATTTCTGTCCACTGGAAGTAAACAGAAGCTTTCTATAGAATGACAACAAGCAGAGATCTAGAAAACCGTGAGGAATTGATACAGAAAGTATATTGGAAAAATGTATAACTTTTTGTTATAAAAACAATAAAACTAATTTGCTTAAATGAAAATACCCCTTTAAGCTCTCCTCCACTCAGAATGAAGGAGATCTGGATAGTGATGTGTCTGGATGTAGGACCATCAATTACAGTGAATAGGGCATTCTGAGGTGAGGAAAGCTTGACTTTAGTGTTAAACTCTCCGCCTCCTTGACTTTATACAACCAAATTACATCTGACTTTAAAGTAAATTTTTTGGATGATGCCACCAAGCTGAGCCATGAAACAGACATCTAGATGGTGTTCAGCTGTTTGATAACATACTGGTAGTGTTTATTAGGTCAATTTCTGCTGACAGGTTCCCTTTAAAGACACAGTTGGGAATGTGATCTGCAGATAAAGATCCAGTCAAGCCTATTATATCTGGGTATCATAAAATCAAAGATAGGGGCATCTAAAGTGCCACAACCGCCGCAGCCTCTAGAACTGACTCAACGCATATTAACTTTTTCCCATGGAAGATAAGCCACATGATAGATCACCCTGTGTAATACGGCCATATAGTACTCGCATAAAAACACACATCACATGAGGTGAAAGAAAATATATCACTTATTTATAATAAATATCACCATGTATCCATATGATAGATAGATAGATAGATAGATAGATGGAGACAGATAAGAGAGGTGGATATGAAAGGTAGAATAATTGGAGGGGGGTAGAGGAGATGGGGCTCCCCAGGACGGGTGCTCGGTGGTGGGGAAAATCATCCGACAGGAGCTGCTGAAGGTGTTAGCAGGGGCTTGATCCAAAGGTCTTCATAGGAAGGTCAGAGTCCTCCAGGCATCCTCTGCATGGACCAGAAAGGAACCTGTTGGGTTGATGGCAGAATTCGGACGGATATATATTGTCCCAAATCCTTCCAGCTCTGCGGGGATTAGTAGCTGTATTGGAGCCCTGCAGAGGGGGCAGGTGTTTATTTACACCCGCACTCCAGTGCATATACACCCCTTGTGAATGAAGTGGGAACAGTTAACAGAAAGAAGATGTTTAGTCCCAGGGGAGATATTGCTCCAAACATATTCGCAGGATCTCGGCTGCTCGTGTGACGGTCACTCAGGATATCTCGGATGGTACTCAGCAATAAGGAGGGCTGGAGGGCACGCTTCCTCGGCTCTCCCCGCTTAAGGGAGAGCGGCTCCGTGTGTCATGACTTCTCTGTGGCGGCCAATCTTGGCTCGCTTGTCCTCGGGCAATGGGGTCATGCACATCAAGGTCGGTGGGGAGCTGCAAAGGGCGGTAGGACGCTGGCCGAAATGCGTTGTGTTTCCAAGACGGCCTCGCAGAAATAGGACTGAGGAACATACAAGATCGTGCCTGAATAGCGAGTGTATACATGATGGTAATGAAGCCGACGATGTGGCTGGGTAGGGAAAAAACACGTACGAATGTAACAATGTGCTAAGATACAGAGAGTCGCTGACAACACAACTATCGTGACACAAGAATATGTAATATCCACGCAGATCAAGCCTGGCGTGCGTGAAGGAAACAACTATTCCACACTACGCTCTCTCGATAAGACCATGAATGTGCGGTGGCGACACCATATACTCATTCCCATGTGTCACGTTTCAGTTATACACCTCTCACACCACTCTACTCACATGTTCATATTATGGGTGTATCTACATATGGATATGTTTCCATCGATCCCTGCTGATCTTATGTCACTCATTTGATGCTAGCATTCATGCAGGGCTGTCGTGTATTATGCCATATACTTACTTACACAGTACAACACCCGGGGCCATTCCTTGGCTTTTGTATGTCCTATAATGTGTTCCATAATGTGATACTGCTCTGTCCTTACGCAGAGCCCAGGTGCGCTCTGTGCGCTTTAGGGAAAGTGTTTACTATACCAGAGCATATCATCTCTCTAAAAGGGGCGTACATGAGAGTGTAAAAGGTCGCGTGCCCAGCCCACACATAAGTGGGTGACGTGTGGTGTGTGTGTCTCCACATAAAAATAGCATACAAACCCACTAGATACTGGCTACCACTGATCACCAGGTGCTGTATATAATGCTTTTCACGCTGCTGATACCAGGTGCTGTATATTAGCTGGATGAACGGCGGGATATATCTCTCTCTTTACAATCACCAGTGCTGTATTACTGGCTGTACCGCTGATCACCAGGTGCTGTATATACTGGCTGTACCGCTGATCACCTCGGTGCTGTTATATACTGGCTGTACCGCTGATCACCAGGTGCTATATAAACTGGCTGTACCGCTTGATCACCAGGTGCTTTGTATAATACACATGACCGCAGCAGCACCAGGTGCTGTATAGTACGCTGCACCAGCTGAATACACAGGTCGGTGACGGCTTGAAACCCAAAAAAATCATACACCATACTGCTGTATAGATTACTGCTGTACACTGATACCGGTGCATATAGACTGGGCGTGTGGAACCGGCTGAACGGGTGATGGGGATTAGGCTGTAGATATAATTGGACTGTCCATGTCCTCAGGTGCTCGGTCTTACTGCTGTTGTACTCTGCGATCCCCAGGTCGGTTGACTGCTGTACCGACTATCACCAGGGCTGTATCTGCTGTACCTGTGCATCCCAGGTGCTGGGTGCGGATCCTTTACGTTGCTGTATATAGTGGCTGCAGGGGGGGGGGGGGGCGTGATCACCATCGGTGCTGTATATACTGGCAGGTGATACGGCTGTCGCGCTGATCACCATGGCTTACTGTACAAATGGATGGTAAACGGCTGTACCGCTGATCACCATGTTCTGTATATACTGGCTGTACCGCTGATCACCAGTGCTGTATAGTGCTGCGTGTAACCAGCTGATCCACCAGGTGCTGTATATACTGGCGTACCGCTGATCCACAGGCTTAATCGTGTACCGCTGATCACATGTTGCTGGGGTTGTTAAATGGGAGCTGTACACGTTTGCTGTACCGCTGACACCAGGTGCTGTATATACTGGCTGTACCGCTGTATCACCAGGTGCTGTATACTGGCTTGGGGGTGGGTACCGCTGAATACCAGTGCTATCTACTGGCCGTGTACGGCTGATCACCGAGTCAGCTGCTGATTAGTGTGGCTGTCCACTGTTATCAGTGCGTGTATTATACTGTGTACCGCTGATCACCAGGTGCGCACATGTACCGGAAATGGTATCTTTGGTCTAATTTGCTGCACCACAGTGAATTCGGGGGGACATATACTATTTTTCTGTCCGGTCACACCTCCCTATTCACAGAGGACACGCCCATTTTCAAATGAGTCTGAAAACTGCCTAAATATGTCAAACCTTTAAATTGTGCGAGATGTTATGCTGGTGTAGACAAGACTATACACTCCCCGTAACGGCCAACACTCAGTGTACCTAATGCATCACGCGGATTTGGTGGGCAAGCTGCCAACAGTATGTTGTGAAATTGATTTAGACAATTAATTGTAATTTGACAAATATCAAATAGAAAAAGACTCCAAGAACAATGCGATGCCCCTAGTATCCACCCTCCACAAAGGTAGTTTCTGGCTGGGGAAAGTGCTGGTAAGACCTAGGGTGCTGTCTGTTTGCCCACGGTGTGTGTTGTGGTCTGTGCCCATGTTTTAGGAGCGGAGCAGCTTGTAGAAAAGAAGTGCGATTCAATACTGACAGAGGAAGTGATTTGCTGAAGTTTGGCGAGCCAGTACTACTTGTAAAATTTAAGTAGCTTATCAAATAACTGTACACACATCACTTTTCATGTATATGAACATACACTTGTGTAATACATTTCAGCCACGGGCTGTGAAACTGGGGAAAAAATTATTGCCGAGTGGAAATGATTAGGCGTTTAACCAGAGCATGGAGCACGCCGCTGTGTAAACATTCGGAGAGGATTAGGCGCAGAAAAGTCTTGTGTCTATACACAAACTCCAAGAGAATTGCAGCCGCTGAAGGAGTACCAAGAAATCCCTCTCAGTAAAAGGACTTGGAGAGAGATTAAGGACCTTTTAGTAAACGAAGGATTACACGACCCTTATCATTGGAAGCTCCCCCCGAGTTAGCTGAAAAGTGAGAGAACAGGGGGATTGTGGCTCCAAGGGAAATAAAAGGTCCTCTAAGACTAGAAGATTTTCAGCGGCGACTGATGATATTAACAAGTAGATTAACTGGAGCCACCATCATGACCCAAAACTAATTCAATCACTTACTTCACTTATCCCTCTGTTCACGCAGTTTAAAACGGCTGTGTGCACAGCCGTTTCAATTGGTCAAAAAGATGTGACCGATAGACGGCTTCATCCCATAACTGGACCACATAAGTGTGTGATCCGCAAGTAAAGGCCCTGCACATGAGTGGTTTTGAGCCGTGCAAGGCGTCCAAACCACGTACACGAAGACTGATGTATTTCTATGAACTAATCAACTGGCCACCAATTCCACAAACCGTATGCAAGTGTACTGACTGCCCGAGCTGCAAAATTCATTTCAGGTCCTAATCCTGTCCTTGTTTGCAGCCATTTCCTTGGTCATGGTTTAGTTATTAGACCTCGCACATCAATGACTCACGAGTCCATTCTTTTCGCCTCAAGAATGCAGACAAATGGGACGTTTGACAGTAATTTTTCAGTGCCTATCATACGGCCCATTACTTTCTATGTGCTATATCCAAAGGCAACTCCCGCCGACAACAAATCGGGGGTGGGGGGGGGGGTGTCCGTCGGACACCCGACTGATTCGGACTAAGCACGGGATTTAAAATCCAAATTGTGTCGCAAGACATGCACTCACATACACCGGGAAGAAGAGGTGAACTCGGCGGACCTGAGCGGGGAAGCGACACATGCAGGATCTGGGGCGCACAATCTTTATGAATCGCGGCAGACCTCATCCTCTTTGGAAATGCAGCCAGGATCACGCGGAATGGTTAAGTAATTGTACCTCAATATGTCTAAGCAGGCTCGCCCTGTTGCAGTTTGTTGCGTAGGTTCTAATTCTGCCGGTCTTGGGGCCGGAGTCTATTTCTATGTTATCAGCGGACACAACAACTTATCATGCGCAATGTTTGTGGCCTCAAAGTGCACACATTTGCATGCATGCAGCAAAGATTAGTTATATATTGCAGTCGCCACCAAGAGGGTCTGGCCCAAGTTAAAATTATCCCTTAACCACAGTATCGGAGAACTTGCTGAATAGTAGGTTGAGCTGTGCACTGCTCAGGGGCGGATCACGACTGCCTTGGGCCCTGGCTGTATGAATATTATAGCCCCTACAAGTCTGGAATTCACTTCCTACAAAGGGTACTAAAAAAAAGTTTACAATGGGGTTGTTGTCCCTTCTGTCTGCTTTAAATCTGTGTTTTTAGGACTTTTAGAGGACTTCAAAGGTTCGGAAACGACTCTAGTATACATGTGTATTCAGAGCAGGAACACACAAGAAGATTTTATGGTTGAAGGTACTTATCAGTAATAAATTTGGTGGCTGGTTTTGGTCCAGCTACGCCCCCGAACTGCCTATATATAATCCCTACTGGCGCTTCTGCTCCTTCCCAGCTGGACAGCAGAACACCCACATCAGCCATCTTTGGCAAGCACTTAGATGGTGATGAAGTACAGTATACATGACCTGACCTCTCCATTCATCCCAGAGGAACTGGGCAACAGCTGTCATGATCCTCCCTCCTCCGGCTGAGAGAATCTGGCACTGGGATGGCAATTTTTCTTACCTTTTACTAAAGCACACCATCAAGCCTCTCTTATTCCCTTACTGTCGTTATTTGTACGTTTGTATTAGAGCCCTGCAAACTCTTCTATGTTTGTATTGTCTTTAAAGCTTTGAATATATCCATCATTTTGGCAATGTAGTTGAAAATAAATACACTCAATTAAATTCAAGTTTTACTTAAAGAGTATGTAAAAGGGCATGGTTTACTTGCACCCAAAATCTGGCATTTCGTCCCAAGTTAGGTGATATAAAGATGAATAGACTGCCGCGAGTATAACTAGACTTTTTTTCAGCTGCATTAA
The DNA here is from genome assembly GCA_019512145.1 of Engystomops pustulosus. Taxonomy (NCBI): domain Eukaryota; kingdom Metazoa; phylum Chordata; class Amphibia; order Anura; family Leptodactylidae; genus Engystomops; species Engystomops pustulosus. The sequence goes on from CM033650.1 coordinate 63,005,197, forward strand.
ATGACACTTTTGTGGATCTACTGTTAGTAGGATACTGAAGGATAAAATGGATCGACTGTTAGTAAGGTTGCTTAAGATAAACTTATCACATTCTCCTGCCGTGCCTCCACTGGAGATGTTGGCATTACATAATACCTATTCAAATCACAATTAAGTCATTAATGTAGGACACAAGTCCTATCTCACAAACCAGCCCTAACCTCGCCAAAAGATGAGGATCTTAGCAAGAAACCCCATTTCTAACTATAAATTAAAGAAAGTGGACAAAGGACCAGATAGCGCCTCATAGAGTAGTATTATTGTAGTAGGCTCACCAGATTTAGTTGTGCTAGATTAGGCCAATTCTATTTTTTTTTTTTTTGTCTGGTATACTTGCCTCCAGGTGCCCCTTCGGACCAGTGCCACACTGGTCTGAGTTCGATTTGGGTAGTTACAGGAAGAGATTCATGATTTGAATCCACTTTAAAAATAACATTTTATTTGGTATCTCAGGAACCAATGCGTTCGGGATCAATATGACTCCTTTATCAAGTAAAGAGAGACTGAAGTGTGGGTAAAGGGGTTAACTACCTTGATAAAGGAGTCATATTTGGGATGGGCATTTACAGCATTGTGCTTTCCATTCACAATCCTGATAGCACTGAGGTAGGAATTCCCAAAAGTTCAGCACCCTGTCAGAGCGCCATGCTGATAAACACCATTATCTTATGGAGCAGTTCCCTAATATATTCTCATAGGCTCTACGAAGCCTTATCTATGCCATTAGATCTAACCCAGGTCAACGCCAAAGTGGTAACGGTGACCTCGAGTAAAATGTTATTATTTATTTGCCTGTGCAGAATATCTATATGTACTGCATATACATGACTTCATCTTTGGTTTATTTCACTCCCTTTGTTAAACGTAGTTTTAGTCTCACCCATAAACTGACTCTTTTTGCTGCAAGTCTGAAAGCTGAAAAGAATGTTGTACACATCATACCACCCGTTCTAGTGTCTGTGTCTAGTGCTTCCATATCTATACACTATGGCCATATTACTGTTATCACAAGGTTAACATAGGACCTCAGTCATACAATACACGCCTGAAGTGGAATTATTTTTAATGGCTAAACAATTATATCGAGATATACAGCGCCTCTGTGTATTTTATTCATTTAGATTTTATTTTTTCATAAAGAAGAACTCCCGTGGAGGCACAACTTTAAAATCTGATCCCCACAGCCCACAACCTAGTAATAAAATGCCCCATCCCACCTTCCCATGTAGTTATGCCCCATGCAGCCTCCCCCAGTAATGAATTCCCAGCAGCAGCCCCCCTTCCAGTGATGAGATGTCCTGAAGCATACCCCAGTAATGAAATGCCCAAGCCGCCACCCCCCAGTAATGCAATGCCCCATGCAGCCTCCCCCAGTAATGTAATGCCCATACAGCCTCCTCCAGTATTGAATGCTGTGGCACAGCCCCCCCACCCCCCCCAAGTAAAGTAACTGCCTCGCCGGTAGTGAGATGCCCTTCAGCAACCACCCCCGGTAGTTGGATGCCCTGCAGCAACCGCCACCCCCGTAAGCGAGATGCCCTGCAGCAACCACCCCGGTAGGGATCCCTGCAGCAACCACCCCCGGTAGCGAGATGCCGCAGCAACAACCCGTAGCGAGATGCCTCACAGACAACCACCCTCAGTAGTGAGATGCCCTGCAGCTACCACCCTCAGTAGTGAGATGCCCTGCAGCTACCACCACTCGTAGTGAGATGCCCTGCACACCACCCTCAGTAGTGAGGATGCCCTGCAGCTACCACCCTCATAGTGAAGATGCCCTGCAGCTACCACCTAGTGTAGATGCCCTGCGCAACCACCCCATAGTGATATGCCATGCAGCACCACCCCTAGTGAGAGCCCTGCAACCACCCTAGTGTGAGATGCCCTCAGCTACCACCCTCAGTAGTGAGATGCCCTGGCAGCAACCCCCCCAGTATTGAGATGCCTGCAGCACCCCCGTAGTGCGATGCCCTGCAGCACACCCCCATTAGTGAGATGCCCTGCACACCACCCCCAGTATGAATGCCCTGCAGCAACCACCCCCGTAGGAGATGCCTGCAGCACCACCCCCAGTAGTCGAGATGGCCTGCAGCACCACCCCAGTAGCGATAGCGACGAGTCTGCCTGCAGCACCACCCTCAGTATGAGCCCTGCAGCAACCACCTAGTGATGCCCGTCAGCTACCAACCCATGAGAGATTCCCTCAGCTACACCTAGTGAGATGCCCTGCAGCTATCAACCCTCAGTGAGATGCCGCAGCTACCACCTCATAGTGAGATGCCCTGCAGCTACCACCCTCAGTAGTGAGATCCTGCAGCTACCAAGAGGAACCCTCAGTAGTGAGATGCCGCGCTACCACCCTCATCAGTAGTGAGATGCCTGCAGCTACCACCCTCAGTAGTGATGCCCTGCAGCTCCACCCTCAGTAGTGAGCGCCCTGCAGCTCCACCCTCAGTAGTGAGATGCCCTGCAGCTACCACCTCAGTAGTGAGATGCCCTGCAGCTACCACCCTCGTAGTGGAGATGCCCTGCAGCTACCACCCTCAGTAGTGAATGCCTGCAGCTACCACCTCATAGTGAGATGCCCTGCAGCTACACCTCAGTTGAATGCCCTGCGCTAACCACCCTCAGTAGTGAGATGCCCTGCAGCTACCACCCTCAGTAGTGAGATGCCCTGCAGCTACCACCCTCAGTAGTGAGATGCCCTGCAGCTACCACCCTCAGTAGTGAGATGCCCTGCAGCTACCACCCTCAGTAGTGAGATGCCCTGCAGCTACCACCCTCAGTAGTGAGATGCCCTGCAGCTACCACCCTCAGTAGTGAGATGCCCTGCAGCAACCACCCCCAGTAGTGAGATGCCCTGCAGCTACCTTTCCCAGTAGTGAGATGCCCTGCAGCAGCCACCCCCAGTAGTGAGATGCCCTGCAGCAGCCACCCCCAGTAGCGAGATGGCCTGCAGCAGCCACCCCCAGTAGCGAGATGGCCTGCAGCAGCCACCCCCAGTATTTAAATACACTGCAATAGCCCCCTGCAGTAATGACATGCCCTTCAGAGCCCCTCAAGCCGAGGGCAAATAAGTGTCGGTGTGCTCTACCCACTGTATACACATTAAAAGTAAAAAAAAAAAAGTTTCTACTCCTCTTATACACATTAAGAGGAGTAGAAACGTTTTTTTTTTACTTTTATACACTTGTATATAAGCAAAGTTGGGGTTTTTTCAACAAATTTCTGTGCTGAAAAAATCTACTTATACACAAGTATATATAGTATCCATAAACATTAGTTGTGTCACCTCTGTGATAATCCTCCAATGTATATAGGGATGTATGAGCTGGGCTACGCACAGACACCCCCCATATATAGAACCAAAAAAGTTTTACTTATGTTTACAACAGCTACAAAAATCACGAACCACGAGTACAGTATATGCAAATTACCTTTACAGAGTAAACATAATACCACATGTACAATTAAAAAAGCAGCACTACTGTGTGAATAATAAATATAGAATGAAATTACAGATATGATAGGCTATGAATCAAATATAGTGTAACCAAATCGGTCCCAAAGAGGAAATATGAAATCGCTGACGCATACCCAACATGAATTAAGAAATAACACAGCAGTAGAGGAGTAAAAAGCTACTGACCAAAGGTAGTGTAGGCCGTTTTATCTGTTTGTTGCTTTTTTAATTGTACATGTGGTATTATGTTTACACAGTAAAGATAATTTGCATATACGTAGTGATTTATGTAACGGTTAGAAAAAGTTTTACTTATGTTTACGTCTCCTCTGTAGTAAACTCCACTGTTAATAACTTGCTGTTACCATTTGGGGGAGGGAGGGAGGGGGTTGTCCGTGCACATTCTGCTATCATCCAATCAGTGCAGACAGTATCACATTCTGTAAGGATACGCCCCTTTGTCAATTTATCCATAAATGTAAACCAGTATAAACATAATTATGAGAAAAAACTGCTCGATTACAAATCTCTCCTTAGAAACTGAAGGTATTTACTACAAAAATTATGCCAGTAGAGGTGATGGTTCCCCTTTAAAGAACAAATTAGTATCTCTCGTTCCCCGAGGACTACCAAAAAAGTGTAGCATGAAACAGAGAAAATGTACAAGAATGGAGTAATAACTAAAACAAGAAGAGTCCCCCCCAACATGCCCCGCAGGCGACACGCCGTGCCGGTCTGGTACCCAACTTCGACTTTGTCTCCTCTCTTATTATCGCACATAGGACAAAGTCTTTCTTTCACGAGTTAATTGATACATGACTTGTGCATTGAAGGAACAGTATAAGGATTCCGGGGAAGGATATAAAAGTTTGCTGTAAAAAGATTATTCTGCCAAGCTCGGCTTTGATATGATGTGATCTGGAAGTCATTATTACTTAGGCGTATGATATGATCCACGACAGTCAGAGTGTAAAACACATACAGATTTTGGCTGCACGGCGCATGTTGTATCCACTGGCTGGGAGTCAGAAAGTCGGGAATAGCCGGTATTCCATGCCGGATACGTGCACACATCTTCTTTCACTTGTGCAGTGTGTGCACTGCCCGTGTTGTGTCTAATGATGGCAGTGTTGAGGTACGTGGAGCTGACATTTACCGACTCTTCAATCTTCTAACACTAAGACATAACAAGAAGTTTCATTCACTCGTTAACTCTTTACCTTCATTTACAGACGTGTCCGAGGAATCCATCACTTTGCAGGATCTGAATGAAGGGAAGTGTGGCTCGGGCTATATTCACAAGTGGCAGATTTGTTACAGACATTTCTGCAACTAATGATCAGTCTGAGAACTTTCTGTTCTGAGAATATTCTCTGGTATGACATAAAAATGGGACAATTAGAGGGGCTTTATGTATTATTTTATCTATATTGATATGCTGCTTACTTAACACATTACAATCTGCAAAATCTCAGTCACAGATCGGCAGACTAATGTAGTAAAACACATTTGTATACTTGGCTACTGTGTTAAGGATTTACAATGCTATAATAGAAAAATTGTATATAAAGGATAGGTCATCAATATCACTAGGGACTTGGCATCTAGCACCCCCAGTGACCGGGTGTTTAAAGGGGGTCTACCATCTCGAACCGCTATAATAACAATAATAATTCTTTATTTACGCATTGCTGCCCAGAGTTTGCCAAATCAGTCCCTGCCCCCAATGGGGGACAGATGTTGACCCAGGTCCCCAGCACTGCAAGTCTGTAATGCTAATCACTAAGTCACCGTGCTGCCCTTCTGCTGGAAGCATGTTGTAAACAAATGCACTGTGATTTCAAATATACTTTTACTACTTCTGTCCATTATACCATATTCAAGATATTCCCGGTTGAATCCATATGCTAATGAGGCAGTTGGTGCATCCACAATATGTTCTTAGCACCCAGTGCACGGTTATTCCCACCTAAATCAATGGGGACCTCCAATCACCTGCTTATCTGAAGTGATGAGCCAGGCAGAAATAGCTGTGCTCCGGGTGGTAAAGACATGAACTGGGAACCTCAAGTGCCTCATTAGCATAAGGATTAAACTGAGAGTTTCTAAGAAATGGCATAATGGCAAGAAATATAAAGGAATTATTGCAATCACACTGCATTCCACTACAACATTCTGCTAACCGATTGTGGTTCTGGGGGTGGTGCCCAGGTGGGTGACATGTATTTCACTGGTAAAGAGTCATGTTGCAGCTCATATTAATGAATAGGAAGGAGTAGTGGCCTGCGGCTCTCTTCACTGCTTATGTGATCATCTATTTCCGTACAACTGAATAGAGCGTCAGGAAGCATGATCATCCTTCTGCTCCATCCATTAGTGAGAATAGGATCCCTGATCTCTGGAGATTTGGGAGTACCGTTCTCGTGATCATGTGGGTCCCAGCAGAGGGATTCTTCAGTATATTATTCCCTATCCAGTAAATAAGGGATAACTTAAATTATTGGGACGACCCCTTTAAATTCACTGCCTATGGGAGCAGTTTGAGCTCATTTAGTCCTGTGCTCAGCTTTTTCCGTCATGTCCATAGAATTGAATTCTGCATTAGCATTATCATCTTGCTGCTCTACCCATAAGCCAAAATAGGATCTGGAGATCTGGAAGTACCGTTCTCGTGATCATGTGGGTCCCAGCAGAGGGACTCTTAATGATCAGCCAGTTAGCCCCTATACTATGGATAGGGAATAACCTGGAGGATCGGAAAAAGCCCATTAAATTCACTGACTCTGGTGGAACAGGTAGGAAATATTTAATAGTGAGTGTCTAATCCAAATTCTGCTTCGTTATTTATAAACAGAAACGAGAAAATAAAAGCAATAAAAATCTTCATAATATAGGAAAAGAAGAGACATGATGAACACGACAAGGTGGTATCGTGTAGCTCGGGCACTTTGCTGCCAATATGTCACTGTGAAACTATGCAAGTCTTTATCAGCGCTGAATGACGAAGTTTCCTTAAAGAGCGAGAGAGCCTTGAGCCTATAACCCAAACACCCTGGTCGCTTCCAGCTTCGGCAGCTTCTACGAGTCGCCCCTGTTGTGCGATTTATAGCTTATGACTTGCATATATTTAATTTGTAACCAAAAACTTCCCCTTCCTGTTAACTACCTTAGAACTCTGTGATTAACTCTTGTTTTTACAGGTCAGAGGTTAAGCAAAGGAAGGGAAGCAGGGGGATTGTGAGAATGGCCAGAACCCCACAGCTCGCCGTGTCCTGTGTAAGAAAACATTAAGAAATAAGCGATAGCCTAAAGACTACTCGAGACGGTTAAAGTTCAAAGGATCAAAGTAACATAAATCATCACGGCAAAAAAGTAAACAAGAGAAGGAGCTGCAGCCATCATCCGCCTTCCACTTGGGATCTGCTCCCGGTTATGACGCTTAGTGTATCGCCTCCTAATACAAAATGACACTTTTACAGCAAAATTCCATAAGGGGAAAAAATGCACTCCAAAAAAAAAAATAATAATAATAAAAAGGGCTGATGTGTCAGAATTAACCATTTCATCTACAACTAATCCCTGCCCCACCATTATTACAGCTGTCAAGCAAATAAATGAGGGCACTTTAATAAAGCTACTTTAGCTAAAATGTTGCGACCCCTTAAGTGCCGCTGCCTTTAATGTGCTATAAATCAGCTCCCGGCGAGCCCCGTCTTACGCCATACACAAAGGCGCAGTGGTCTCCTGTTCACGTGCTTCGTCCTACCTGTATTCATGCTATAACTACCTTAGTAAAAGAAAATAACTTATTTTATGAAGTCTCTTATAAAGTGCAGTAAGGCACCGCAGACACCGGCAGAGGCTGAAGGTCAGGAGGACACTGGTTTAAACACTCTTGAGTTAGGCTTGGCAGGCATGTTTAGTGACTGTAGTAAAGAAGGTGATGACATACGGATGCTGAATAAGCCACTGTGCCACAGAGTTTATACAGACATCAACTGCTACATAAAATTCTCATTTAAAAAAAAAATAAAAATATGAGAGAAACCAATGCTCTGTTGACTTCTCACATAAAAAAGCATCCTTCACTTTGCCTGGAGGTGCTCCAAACATGTGCTCTGCTCCCACTTCCCTTTCTTTCTAGAGAAATAATGGGGGGGAGCCAAAGGCATGACTTCCAGCTCAAAGACCCCAAAGGCAGAATATATATGAGCGCCCCCTACTACCAAGTGCTTCCTTGGCACCAGGGTCCAGGAGCGAGTGCTTTTTGTTCAGACCATTTACCTGTGTCCTCAGACGTTCTAAGAACCTGGAAAGAGATCGAATCTCATAAGATATTTTATAGTTCGGAAAGAAAAAAATATATCAAAAGTTAAAGATATAAAAATAAACAAGAGAAGAAATAAATTCCCTGTTTTTGTGCTGCCTGAAATACCCAACAGCCTCTTCTTCTTGCTTCCTGCCAACAGGTTTCAACCAATCGCTAAAGCAGTTGACCTAAAGCTGCATCCGGGGCATTGCTTTTCCCTCCCAAATCCCTCCCCTCTACTTCCATTGTTGTTCCATACTTCTCAGGACACATTTCCTGCTTGTCAGACAGAGAAGGTAGTGGACCAGGAGGTATAGCGGCGCTCCGGGTGCTAAGGACACGACCTTAGTGCACCAACTGCTTAATTAGCATACGGATTAAGATGGAAATTTCTTAGAGAGGTGATAAAGGACAGAAAGAGTAGAGGTAGCATATGTATACACAGCTTGCTACCAACAGGTTATCATTCTTGGGGAGGTGGTAGATTTCCTTTAACCTAAAAAAAAACAAAAACTTGTAGGAGACCTCTGTAAAACCTCAGGAGGGAGGGGCCTAGCAGAAGAATTAATTTTATAGAAAATATAGTTGACATTTTTATCAGTTCAGTGCCAAAATTCGATCATGTGCGACAAAAAGCCCATCTAAATACGGCGCACATCGGAAATCGCCGGGTATTAGTAGTAAATGAGCCCCTATGTGTTTTTCTTCCATCTGTTCCCTGCTTTCTGGTAAAATATAGTTGAGAGGTTGAGCCCTTCTTTTCCGGTTACCTTCTGGCAGATAACTACACACTACTACAGCACACTGGAGGTGCAATCACAAGGTTGTGCTCTCACTATGGCTTGAAGGTGCCACCTATAACACCCAGATATCCTCCACCTACTGCGCCAAATCAGTGAAGACCATCCTTCCAAAAAAAAAAAAAAGGGTGTGGTTCATACAAACTCTACACATGAATGGTTATTCCAACTCATTGTAGAGAGAATTACACCCAATTACAATTTCACACCATTTGTAGCCTTAAAAAAATTGGTAAGAATGAAGGATCAGAAATGTCTCAAATCCTGAAAATGTGTGTTTTTATAAACACATTCCCCCCTCACCTTTACTAAGTTACAAACAAATTCCGCATCAAATCTGGTGTCGATAACTTAAAATTTTACTAGGGTTGTTTGGAATCCAATGGATGTCCCAAAAGTTTACAGAATGTTGATGAGCGCATCCGAAGTGCCATATAATTTGTACAAACAACATTTTACTGTGAAGCTGATGAAGATACAACCGATTCACTGCAGAGGAAAGTCTTGACAATGTGGATAACAAAATGAAAAGTCTCCGCTGAGAAGAAGCCATTTTGAAAGTTTGTACTGTTTTACTCTTCATCTATTTTTTAAGACCTAGTTTTGTCAAATAAAACAGAATATTCCAGTGGTGAAGGAAAGTAAATATCAACTACTCAAAACGGCAGTGTTAGGCCCAGACCACCTACTGAGAATATTTTCTAGGAAAGATGCACAGGAGTGTGTATTTAATGTCAGGTAAAGGAGCTGAGTCTACGCTATGTCTCTAGCTCAAAAAACAACTAATAAAGTAACAAATCTGAGACACCAAAAAGTGAGGTAATGGAATAACTGGTCTCCAAGGAGGTACAAGTGAGATATACTGAATTTTACAAACAACTGACTATAGGAAACATTTCTGAAAAATATACATTTCTTATGCATGCATATAAAAATTTAAGTGTAAATGTACAATAGCTTTTAAAAATTTGGGTTTAAGGCTACATTCACACGATGTGTGGCCACCGTACCGTAGTACAACAGGCACACTTCGGCGCCGGGCAGAGGAGGAGGAGGGGGTGAGTGCTGCTCACCCGCCCCTCTCCATAGTATTATATGGCGCACGGCGCCATATTCCGGGGAAAGATAGGACATGCGCCCACTGCCATCTATGGGGGACATATATACGTCAGCTGTATATATACGCCCCCTCCCCCATACGTTCGTGTGAATGTAGCCTACAAGTTTTTAAAAGGTAGGCTCACAATGGGTTAATACAAAAACAAAGTAGAAGTAATCCCCTCCCATAGTTGGTCCTTTGCTCACCACTAGAGATGAGTGGATCCGATGTTACCGTTGCAGCTCGCTCATCCGCCCTGGAAAACATTGCCTATTTGGGGTGAGACAGTCAATCCGGCAAATTGACAACCCTAACAACTAGCCACAGCCACAATCAGGCAATGTGTCCGAGTCGTGTGAATGAAAACAAGAACATTGGGTCCGCTCATCTATACTTAATACTTTTCTCTACTTCCTGGCTCCTTTTCGACAGACAGGAAGTCCCTGCTCAGCCAATCATATACTGAGGAAGGTCACGAAGTGGTCAATTATTGGCCATCACTAAAGTAGACTATCAAGATTGGACCAGAAGACTGCGGTTATGACCCAGTAAGCCTCAGAGAAGGAGAACTCTGGGATCTTTTTATTTTGTTTCTTGGTTTTTTATTTTGCTCCTCGAAAACCCATTTCATTTTTCAGACGCTGTACACATGAATCTAATGGCATCCAATACACTATTTGAATGAATATTACTTAATCCTGATGAACCGTGATAACCTTTGTGGGTTCCATTAGGTAATTAAAAAAAAAAATTACATTCTCTATCGTTAACAAAGATTAACAAATCCCACCCAAGATATTATAAAAGGCAAAATCACATCACAAACAAAGCAGCCATTCCAAAAGAGGAAGCTTCTGTTTGGAAATGTGTAACCATAAAACCAGTAGCCACAAAAACTCCACCCAGGAGTGCACCCAAAAGGTCATTTAGAGCAAGAGATAAGGGGTAGAGGTAAACTAGGGGACAAAAGTGGAACATAGAAAAGGTGAAGTAAAAGAGAACAGGGGTAAACAAAGAGGGAAACTTACATGTCAGTGGAGAGCCACATGTGTTGAAAGTACTATAATGTTGGGACTGGGTGCCCTGTCTATAAACAGGGGAGTCACGGAAAGTGCCACAAAAGCCTAATCCTGCAGTAGGAGCCCTGGGCATGACCGAGATCCCGACATCAACTCCTCCATGCGTTGCAGATGCACAACCCCCTGAAACCATTCAGGTTTGTTGGGGGGAGTTGAGTAATGGGGAATAACCATTACCCGCTAACTTACCATGGTAAGAGGTATTATGGAGAGAAGAACTGTGTGGGGTAAGAGGGCAAGAGGAATGCCCCTTCTATTTGGTCAATTGTGATCAATGAGAACATTGTCACCAAACTAATAACCTTTTCAAAGATTTCTTTATTATGAAAATATATATATATAAATAATATATACATACATACAGTATACTGTGTATCTACACTGAAAAAGTGGGATGTGAAGAAATGCAAAGAAAAAAAAAAAGTGATGGCAAAAATCTCCACTATTAATAAAAAGAAAAAAAAATTCTAACCACAAAATATACACTTCCTTTTTAAAATACAGACCCCCCAAACGGTCACAGAGACCCCCCAACACATACAGTCAAAACAAACACTTAGGCCTTTGTACAACTGGAAGTGAAGTTATTTTGATCTGCGCCAAGTCAGGTTGGTAGAAGATTTATATGTCTACACGAGTGAGGGCAAATTTAATATTAAAAAACAGGATCTCTTCAGCTACGATGTCTCACTCTCCTCCTGGGCAGCACTGACAGCATTTTTATATTTTTTAATAATATTTGGCCTCTCTCGAAGATGAAAACTTGATTTCAAAGAAAGAATTAAAGCGTAGAATAAAAACCAGAACATAAATGTGTCAGCAGCCTTTTTTTTCTAGCTGCCTGTCAATGAATGAGTCTTTCAAGCTGAAACGCCAAATAATTCCATATGCTTTCCCGGCTCGCCTTGGCTCTGTGTTATTGTTCTAAGTGCAATAATTGAACGCGACTTAAACCTTAAGGATTTAGTATGTTATAATAGTGTAAAAGATTGCGGCAGTAATGAGAAATATAAAATCTGTCATTACACAAACATGCGGGAGCCAACAATTTATCTTTAATAAAAGACTCAGCTTAACTTTTTATTGGCGCTACTATTTCAGAAATATCTAATTTTTCACAGGGCTTCGCCGAAGCTAAAGACAATTAAATGGATAAGCAAAAAAAGGCAATAAGCATGCGAGGCGCGCTACCGTAACGCTTATTAGTTAGGAGCAAAAGGTGACGGCAGTCGGCGGTGTAACACCTTCACGACTATTTTTAAACCTTTGCGTCATATTCTATTTTCTTCTTTCTAACACGGTATAAATACAAGCTCCGGGAATATAGCATGGTGTACAGTTGTGTAAAAAGGGATCAACATTGTGCGCCAAAGATCATGAGCTTTTACACAAGGATAAAAACAACCCACCCTACTTCACAACCAGGGGGAAACTCATAAAGAACTAGATACTTCATAACCAAAGGAAAGTTATGAAGAACTAGCTACTTCACAACCGAGGGAAGTTCATAAAGAACTAGCAACTTCACAACCAAGGGAAACTCATGAAGAACTTGATACTTCACAACCAAGGGAAACTCATGAAGAACTGGATACTTCACAACCAAGGGAAACTCATGAAGAACTGGATACTTCACAACCAAAGGAAAGTTATGAAGAACTAACTACTTCACAACCAAGGTGAACTCATGAAGAACAAGATGTGATTCCAAACAGGAAAATCTGGATGCCAAGACAATTATGTGATGTAGTCAGGATGGTGGCTCAGCCATATGAAGCTCAATGACACTGCACTGACACAAAACGTGTCTCCCAACACCTCTGCTAACCAGTGACCTAGCAATTGAAGACCTCATCTTAGGGGCATGTGGTTATTCCAAAGCACATTCCCATTTAAGTGAAAGAGACCAAGTTGCAATACAAGATGTAAACACTATATAAAATATGCTGCTGTCCCTGGTCTACACCGAAGGACTGACAATCCTTGCTTTTGCGCCACAGCTGATGGGTGGAGAAACCTGGAGTCAGATCTACATTAGTGCGTGATATGAAGCTGCACAGCGACATTAATACTGAACAATGACGGCTACAAATTCACTGCTTAACCAAGGTGGATAGTCGCGTCCATTTGTCAATTTATCCATTTGTGCAGTAGATTAACCAGCAAGCAGAATTGAGGTTGGAGGGTAGAGATGTACACTTAGATGAGAGGCCACATAGATGAACAGTGCAATAATCTCTGCAGAAGATGATGAGGGTATACAGTAGAATATTTGCTTACTCAAGATAGAGAAGAGAGTGTATTTTTGGAGTGGAGGTGGCTGGTACACAAGTATGGTTGTGGCTTTACATCAAAATCAATGCCGTAAATCTGTAGATTTTTGGATATGCCATGGATATATTTTCTGCCTATTGTTGTTCGGAGAAGCTGATGAACATGTGGTAGGACATCATGTTCTCTTATGAGCTACCTATTCAGCAATTGACCACTTACCACAGCAAAAATCTCTACCACGTGAACCCGAACCTGGATTTGAAATGAATCGGTAGTGGATATCACTGCCTCCATATGTAATTGTACTACATTGTGACACAGGAGCACGTGCGGATACACGGCTTCTGTAGCTGGGGGCTGTTCTCACTTACTCCATAAACTTAAGATGTAGTGTGCATTTTAGTCAATGTCACCTCTATCACATAATACAGATTATTAAACAGAGGATTCACGCAACGCATTGTGCATATCATTATGAAGATAACCGCGCTCTCCATGACAATCTGGGAGGGTTACAAAAGCTACAATATTTATAATATATGTAATATTTATAGCCAAAGAAGGGGGAAACATGAATAAAACATATGCAAATGTGAGAAGAGAAAAATACTGTGTAAATAAGACCGAGAGTAATATAGTGGGAAATGAGAACACCGCTATACGCTCGGCATAATGTGACACAAGTCACTTAGCAAACATGGGCCAACGCACCTCAGAATATCATCACAAACTGAGCATAAAGGAGACGTCGACTCTACTGCCCACCGTCTAATTAAAACCAAGTCTGCTAACGAGTCAGCTACCTTCCATTGGTCTTGAAGGCTGAAGATGTAGGGGGTAAGAACAGGGCATAAAATATGCCAAAACTGATTGCTACCGGGAGCAGCTGTTTCTTTTCTAGTTATGAAGGAATTCTAATGAATTGGGGAGCTTTATAATAAATAGATATTTTCCTTTGAAATTCCGAGATCCCGCCATTAGAAGCTCTTTTGATATATTTTTAAAAAACCTCATTAGACAGAGGATATGGTGTGTGCTCTACTAAATCACGGTGGCTATCTCTGCCGTACCTAGCACTCAAGGTCAGGTATTCAGAAGTGATGGGCACAAGGGCCGCTCCTCCCCGCACCGGCACAGAAAAACACAATGCCGTCTCCTCCAGATGTCAACACCTGGACTGCAAGAACTGGGATGTCCAGAGATTGATAAGCGGGGAAAAGTGTGAGCTAAGGAAACAGAGGAGGTTATTTTTAGAACTCATTCAGGAACATTCCAGATGGGACGGCACCATACATAAAAAATACATAGGCGTGAGGTGGTGGGGGTCGTATAGCCTGTTATATAGGATGTGTTGCCACCATATTGTTGTAAATAAGTTGTCCAGGGAAGAGACAGTGGGGAAGATTTATCACCCCATTATGGCACAAAGCCATATTAACATTAAAATAAAGGCATATTTCTGCATCACCACTCCAAGGAGGAGGCATGGCAAGGGTCAGGCTCTTTTTCCATCATATTTTTGATCATAACCTTAAATGATTAATGATTTTTCCTTCTAGACTGCCAGTGCAGGGACCTAAATTATGAAAAGGAACAGTGCCATAGATCCTGTAGTGGCTCAGCTTGGTACTACACATAGCTCTGTCCCATTTATATGCATATTACAGTGACTCCATAAGATGGATTATGATGCACAGCTACAAAGTATACAGCAGGGTGCCAGATTTAAAATTAAAAAGTCACTTGAGTGCTTAAGGCCGCTATTGGGGTGCTGAGAATCGGACTCCACCGAATCCAATGTTAATGGCCTGTGTGATAATGAGTATGTATAAAATCCTACCAAATAGTAAGCCATGCTATATAATGTCCGAATACACTGTAAATAAGTGCTCATGCCTGCAGTCACTTCAAGCACCTGAGAATTGGACCCCCACCAATCCGATCCTGATGGTCTCTCCTAAGCATTGACTATCACTGAAGGACCATATAGCTGATCAGCTATGCTCAGAACAATCATAAGATGTCCATTAAAAGTAGGTACAAGTGGTGTGCAAACCATAAACTCCGCTCTGTAGAGGAAGCACTAACATCAAAGGCATCCATCTGAGGACAGGTGCAATATAATGCAAGCTAAGATGCCACTTGTATATCGAGTGCATCGGAATAGACTTGTTAGCTAGGAGGAGGTCTTCGGACATCAGAAACCAGGATTACTCATTTTAACCAGTTCTGGGCTTTTCATGGACTGGAAACCATTTAGCAACTTAAGTATTGATTTTCCTAGAACATTTCAGGTTTCTTTTCTTATTTTTATACGAATAATACATTTTAAAATATTTTAAAAAGTCTGCCTTGTCTATATGTCATTTAACAGACATTTTAGTACCATTCTAGAATATGTAAAGGGTAGAGGAAAAAAAAAATAGTTATGATAGTCATCCACTACACAAGAACTGCTCTTGAGGATTGGATCTGATGAAGAGTGTGGTACACGCTCGAAACGTGTTGTCATTCAGTGTTGTCTCCAATAAACTTGCCGAATTCAGCCCTCCACACCGGTATATAGTTTGATGCCTTAGTGAAGCTGGTCTCTAAGGCACTAAATTACATATCTCCACACTCTTTTGGAAGCGAAAGAGGGACAAACATGGCAGAAGATTGTTTTTTTTCTGAAGCCCCTTACTCCACCCCTACCAAGTTTAATTCCCTTTAGTGACCCTAACAGCTCTCTCTCACATTGTGCTCCCCCCTCCACCTTACATTGTGTCTCTGCAAGCTGCCTCTCATACTGTGCCCCCTTTCCAAGTTTCCCAACACGCTAGATTACTTTCCCTTATGATCACACCTGCCAATTCCCTGCAGACAGCAGATAATGCTGATGATTCTCCACATTATCACTCTAATATTAACTTGAGTTGATATCCCCAAACATAGTTCCCGTCACCCAGAACAGAGCCAGAAATTCAGGACCATCTTGCTCCTTCCTCAGGAAGGTTGGGAAATATGATATTATAACAAAGCATAACATGCCAAACCCTTATAGCGTCTCAGAAATACACTACTACTGCATGGATACGATGCAGAAAGGCTACAGATTGGGGCACATTTACTTACCTGGTCCCTGCGTGATCCCCGAGGTGCATTGTCCGACGGGGATGAAGTCTGCCGTGATTCAACAAGATCATGTGCCCGATATCCTGCATGTGTCGCTTCCCCGCTCAGGTCCGCCGGAGTTCACCTTCTTCTTCCTGGTGTATGTAAGTGCATTGTGATGCGACACAATTTGAATTTTAAATCCCGCGCTTAGTCCAAATCAGGCGGGTTGTCCGCTATTTGTGTCGCATGAAAGTCGGCGCCAAAATTCAATTGCTAGTGCCAAAAACGCCTGTTAAATGCAGCGCAAACCGGAAAAAAACGAAATGCTGTTTTACTACTTTTTACACAATCTGTTCTTTGTTTTTTTATTCCAAATCATCATGCAAAATCCTTAAAAGGGCTACTTTACTGTCTATTATCTATGCATAGTAGAGGTCAATATTTAATCGCTGTGGATTTGATATTTAAGCGCTGCGGATCTGGAGCACCACCAGACTTCACCTAAACGGATTATACATTACAGATGGACCAGTCTGTTTTCTTACCGACTGTAACATAGCGGTGCATTAAGCTGATCAATCTGGTGCTTGGTTTTGAAGCACCCACTCAATAAGAGGTGTTGTCCAAGAGTTGAAGAATATGGCTGCTTTCCTCGACAAACTGATGACTATGCTTTCTGCTGGTGTAGCAGTTTTATCGAAACCAATAAAGCACAGTTACAATATTGCATACAGACCATGGACAGGTGCAGAGTTGTTTTTGGAAGAAAGCAGCCATATTTTCCAACTTCTAGACAACCCCTTTAATAAATGCCTATCCAATGGATTGGCCATTGGAAGAAAAAGAGCCACAAAACCCATTAAGTCATTGTGCAATTACGATGGAAAATATAGTATTACTATTACTTGAAAGTCATTGTAATACCTGTATATTCTAGCTCCTCACTTCCTCCTCTAACAAGTTGTTTGTGGTTCTACGTCGGAGATGTGGGATGCGAGGGATCTTTAAGTCATTAAAAAGCAATCAATCCTTTTTTGTAATCATGTATATTCTATAAATACTTTTGTTGGAAAAGAAAACCATGAAAAAAAAAAACCACAAACCCCGCTAACAGTATGTAAGGAGCGCTACACTGTATAAAGCGGCATCAATAAAGACCTCTGATTAATCATTAAAACCAGGTGTTATAAACAAAAGCAGAAGAAAATTGTAAATTACTAGCGGTACCACTGAAAAAGGTAAAATATTCCATTATTTATTAATTTATACATTCTCATGCTGCCAGAAAAACTGTGGGCTTCCAGTTTCTCGTATCGACACATATTCTAACACTTAAAGGCTTAAATACATAAACACATACACAAATTTCCATAGCAACATCTGCTCGGTGGCGGCTGTCTGCTGCCTCGAGTATTCGGGCTCCTGTGGGTCTAAACTACACCTATCACTCACACACACCACCGCTACGACCACTTCATCCCGATTATATCCCTCAATGACTTTACACACTTTACAAACTGAGGGAAATCCATTCACCAGAGGTTTGAATATGGTTTAGAAATCTACGTGGTATTATTATTGAAATTGCCTCGTAGGCCACCTTTACACGCAGAGAGTAAGGTCAAGCCCTTGCATGGTCATATTTCTTACCGAGAACATTCAACGTAGCATGTAATGGCTTTATGACTGGGTATATCGGTAATGGTATAGATGATGGCTTTCCTTCCTGACCCATGTCTATGGCATCACCCCTAGCCAAACCATTACCCTACACTGTACAGACGGTCCCCTACTTAAGGACACCCAACTTACAGATGACCCCTAGTTACAGACGAACCTATCTGTCCATGGGGACCTCTGGTGAATATCTCTGTATGCTTTACTATAGTCCCAGGCTGCAATGATCAGCTGTAAAGTGTCTGTTATGAAGCTTTATTGATAATCCTTGGTCCCATTACAGCAAAAAAATTTGAAAATGGGGCAAAAAAAACATCCAAATTCAACTTAAGAACAAACCTATGGAACCTATCTTGTACGTAACCTGGGGACTGCCTGTACTGACAAGGAAGCATGAGAAAAATTTAAGAAAGTCTTGTCTGCCAGTATTTTGACAAACAAGGAATTTATAAATCCCCATCCGTGCCAGTTTCATAGCTTTTTCATCCTGCGCCCCACATAGGACAAGACTTGGTGAAGAGAGGGGCAGGTAGGAAGCAGATGGAGGCGTGAAAGCCTTGCCCCGCTTTGTTTACTATAATCACTGCCGGAAAGCCGGTCGAGACTATAGGTGAAATATCCACGAGGTAAGACCGAGTCTAAACAGGTCCGAATTGGCAGATATCCCTTCTGGATTTACAAAGAAGCTGGTTGGCTGCTCCTTTGGCAAAAGACTTCACCACATGTTTTTTGTAACTTGTGTGTAAATGTGGGTGGGGGGGGGGGGGGCAAGATATTTTGTCATTTACCAATATACATCTATTAATAGTTCTGCCGCTTCCTTGATGTGTAAAGTGAAGCCTCCTGTCATTTACCTCATCATCCAGAGATTCCTGTCCATAACATGGCCGCAGATGGAGGGTCATATGATCTCTAACTGTCCGTAATAATAATAATAATTCCTACATATATCTGGCTGCACAGAGCTTCTCATATCAGTCCCTGTCCCCAATGGGACTCGCAATCTAATCAACCTACTAGTATGTTTTGGAGTGTGGGAGGAAAGCAGAGGACCCGGAGGAAACCCGTCCATGACATCTCTGGCTGATGAGGTAAAAGACAGGAGGCTTCGCTTCACTTACAAAGAAACTAGTGCATAACTATGAATAGATTGTTTCCATCATTGGGGGTCTGGGCCATTGGTGGAAGAAGAGGTTCGTCATGCTCTATTGTTTCTGGTTGGCTCTGCTGGCTTCCAACTAAGTCGGGCCAAGGCTGCGACTACCAAAAAGATGCTGCAAATTCCTCTCAGTTTAAGTAAGGTTAGTTGTAGGGGCCTAATTTTATCAATCATCTATAATTACAATCATCATGTTTCCTATTTTGAAACAACTGTATTTTTTTAACCAACAATCAACTTTATCAAAGGGATCGATGAGGGACAGAACGCACAACAACATAGTCACATACAGGTTGGTTGTGCAGTAGATAGTAGAGCAAATGAGTACTAAAGGGTCAAATACAGTTTATCCCAAAAGGTAGGTGCAGATTTTGACCTTTGCAATACGAAGAATGAAATCCACATGGAGGCAGCAAAAGGATTTGCTGCTGCAACTTACACCAAAAGCTTCAGATGTTTGCAGCTGAAATCCTCTCTGTATCCCCAGAAAATCTCATATTTTGCATTGCAAATCAATTGCAAAATCCACATGTGCACAGAAAGATGGTCATGGCTGAATTGCATCTTAAAGGAAACCTGTCATCAGGAGCCATTTTTCTGGCTGTCCCCATAGAGAATAATGGGCAAAAAAACTTTTTTTTTTATAATAAAAAGAAAAGTTAGATGACATAGCAGAGTCCCATGGGAGGGGCCAGTGAGAAGGTTCCCCCACCCACCCTTGGAAAACTGCTCCGTCATGCATCCATTTCAAATTTTTAAAAAACACCCATCTCCCTCCTACTTGAAATAGACGCATAATAGAGTGGTTTCCCGAGGGTTGGTGGGGAACCGCTCCTCACTGGCCACTCCCATGGGACACAGGACACTGTTCTACAGAGAGAAAGGTAATCTTTCATCTAACTTTTATTTTTATCAGAAAAAGCCAGTAATAGAATAAAATCACTTTGGCAATGGGCACAAGGGGGAGCCAGAAAAAGGGCTCCTGATGACAGGTTCCCTTTAAAGTTCCAAAGTGAAGACTCAACCAGGTGAAAATCATCCCTGTAGGTCAGGACTATAATTGAAAAAGTGATTTCTATCGTCTCTGATCTGCACTGATCTACAGCTAGAACTGTATTAAAAATTTACAGCATCAATGTGAAGGTTGAAATCTACGTGAAGGTGGTGGTAAATTTCCACCACCAAAAAAAGGCCCAAAATTCCAGTCTAGAACCTTGGCTTCCTATCTGTACAATGTAAGCGGAGCCTGAGCCTTCTATGCTGGCACATGAGAATGGGGTAATTTGCTTATATCTCTGCTGGTATTTCACAGGTTACTACATTAGAATGAAAGACAACCGGCATGCTGTGCAGAACACAAGGCTGGAGAAGAAAACACACTAGAAATCTCTCTCTGGTGTTTGTGTGTTTCTCGGTGAATGTGTTTTTCAATGCTGACTTCTAATTACACAACATACTGGAGTTCATGCTTGATATAACAATTCCACCGATTCATATGGTTATTGTCGTTTACACAAACATTGTTCATTTTTACTTCATTAAATGTTTTTTTTGTGTGAATTTTCCTGTAGAACGTGTTAGATTCGTTACTTAAATCACTCTACAGAACAGTATAATCCAGTAAGGTAGTGTATACTGTCGGGGGGGTCCATCTACAATACAAATCAAGACGGTTCCAACAATAAAACTCCTCCCTTATTTCCAGGTCATCCTATACCTTATAACCCTAATTATTTAGCTGGGGAGAGGAGACTAGTTGCTATAATGTCTCCCATATACGGCCACAATCTCATGATTGAAGGGTAAGCATTACAGTTTCACTCGGGGGAAGCAAGAACTTCAAACATCATGTATCAATATGATGGTTCCATCCCTCACGGTGTGGTCACTCCATGGCCATACACTTTTACAACCCTTTGTCAGTGTGAATCCACCCTCAGAAGCTACAGCAGGGGAACATAGGACATTATGAAGAAACTCTAATAATATACATAAAGCACATGAGGTTAGCCGTAAACCCACCGACTAAAAAGCAGAAGATGACTCTTCTGTCTATGCCTACTCTTTTATTGAGGTTTCTGCTTATGAATCCCACTCCTCTCTTCATAGACTTCCATGTATTTATAATATAAATCGGAAACCCCTCTGTGAGCTGCAATAAGTCTTGGAAGACCAAGACAGATTCCGGGAGGGACTTTTGGGTGAATATCAGGGATTGGGGAGAAATGTATTTCTATAATAAGATAATGTATTATCGATTTGTGCAAATTTGATTGAAAAGTTGGTAATTTAATCCATGTACATGAAAAAAAAAAAAAGATTATTAGCTGTATTTTTTTTTTACCATCCCTTTTCCGTTACGCATGATGCCAGCAATGTGCACTGTCCTTCACCTCTTTTATTCCCATACCAAGGATTTCCAGGCTGATGTTTTAGCAGTTATTCTACATGTACGGCCACAAGACGAGAGAGACAAATCTGATATGTATTTGTAAGAGGATAGCAATCCTGCCATGGATGTGTAGTGTATAGTAGTCACTGGAGGAGTAGCCTGATTCATGGCATCTTTTTGGTTAACCATGTCCATTCCAAATAAAGTCTGTAGAAACACTGAACATGGATATTATTTCTTTGGATGATATTTATAGTACAGACTGTCCCCTACTTAAGGACACCAGACTTACAGACGACCCCTAGTTAAAGACTGACCCCTCTGCCCACTGTGACCTCTGGTGAAGCTCTCTGGATGTTACTATAGTCCCAGGCTGTAATAATCATCTGTAAAGCTTCTGCAATGAAACTTTATTGATAATCCGTGGTCCCATTACAGCAAAAAATTTTAAACTCCGACGGTCACTGGGGCAAAAAATGTTTTTGTCTGGATCTACAATTAGAAAGTAAATAGTTTCGACTTGCATAGGAATTCAACTTAAGAACAAACCTACGGACCCTATCTTGTATGTAACCCAGGGACTGCCTGTATTCCCACTTTCCAGGCTGGAGTTATTCTAAAAATTCAATAGAATGTTTGATTTACGTGCCAGCAATGCAACAAAATCTGTGACATGTGAACACACCCAAAATAAAGAGACACTGAGATAAAGATAGCACATAATTGTGATTTATGTAATCCCCGTGTACAATCTATCACTTTTCAACCAAAGGCCATGCAAATCTGGTGTCAAAACCTTTATTCTAATCTTAATCCCTTCAAACATCCCAGTCTCTATTACAGAATCCTGTATTAGTGACTCTGATAATATTGGGACATGTCTGGTGATTGTTGCAGTAATCCGGACAATTCGGATCCCAGCTGTATCTTCCCTTATCAGGACTGTTAAGCCGCACTAGAGATAACAATAATCGGCCATTTATAGTATATTAGATACACGGAGCACACAATTATGGGCTGTGGACATTGCTGGAGGGAATTACATACTGATATATGTTGGTTAAGCACCGGATCGACTAAAATGATGCTAGTGATATCTACCTCTACCCTCTTGTGACATACATTTATCATAGCACTAGGGGAAATGAACCTTTATACATATGGAGGAAAGTTTCAATAATCATAAAAACTCTGAATAATAGGTAATACAGACAACCTTATAGCTCGCAGCTATCGGGATTAATCCTCATACTACTGCCCATACTACTATGATTTCATTCCACCACCAACGCAACTGTTTGAGATAAAAAATCTATTAGAAATTATAGAAAAAAGGAAGAGAAAACCAACTTCTTATTCTGTCACAACATTCATTTTATAACGGTACTGCCATGGGGGCGGCAGGCACCCACACCTGTATAATAGCTTTTTAAAATAAGCAGCTAATTTTAGAGATTTTTAGAAAGTATTTTAGAGAAATCACATTTCAATAAAAATAATATTTCTATTTCTTCTATTATTTTTATTATTATATAGCATCATCATATTCTGCAGATTATTTGAACTTTTCACATGGCTAAAAAAAATAACCTTTGGATTTTGACACCACAGCTTACAAAAGACAGTCCTTGGTCAATTTTCCTTAAAATCTTACACATGACTTAAAAATAAGAATCCATATTGCAACATTTTAGTTAGTTAAAAGGTTCCTTTTAAATTTAGCTGTCAAGTTGATTTTGGATACTAAACCACCTGGTCCAAATTGCACTGTTTTAAGCCGAGTAAAAAAAAATAAGTAAACAAAAAAAAAAAAAAACAGAACTTTTTACTCACTTCATCCATCGTTCCCTTGGGGTCTGCTTTTTCTGGCAAGCGAGGCTGGAGTATTACAACCCAGCCTCACTCCACAAGCACCATTAGGTACGGCACATGCTCAGTGCAGCCGGGATACTGTTCCGGCTTCAGTTCCTGCATCTCGTGATGAGGCACCAGCATGAGATCTTCTGTTGCGAGTCCAATGTGCCTCATTACCAGACTCGCATCCAAGCAAGTATAAAAGTTTGTTTCGAATTTTTTTTTTCCATGTAAAAGTCCTCAAAAAGTTCCATTTCGGACCCAAACCACAGGTCCATAAGGACCTGTAGTTGGTTTGGGGGTCAGATAACGAAGAGACAAGTCCTCTTTCATACTAATACTAGAAGAAAGACCTCCTCCAAAGCTGGTACAGGGCTCCATTCAGAGACCCCATTCTTAGGTGCTAACGGCATAATCCGTGGTACAACCAGTGACCTATCAAGTCAAAGCTTCTCAGAAAAAAAGAAGTCCCATTACAGCTGTCCCCAAGCTAAACATTTTTGCTTTTCACTCTTATGATATTAAAGGGCCTTATATAAAAAATTAATAAAAACATGGCTACCTTCTAGTAGAAACAGTGCCACACCTGCCCAGGAGGTGTATCTGGTATTTCTTAGCTCCAATACTACATCACATCCACAAGAGGATAATTATGCTTCAATAATGGACAAATTCAAATGAAATAACGCTACTGCCCACAAAAAAAAAAAACTGGCTGACATGATCACTAAACAATAAGACAACTTGTTTTTTTCAAATTTTTTATCTGAGATGTCTATTCAACCAATAATGGAGCCCATGGTCTGTTTTAGAAACTTTCAAAACAACTGGATGACTTTCACACCAGACGGCAACTCCCCCCACCCCCACGGTGGCAATTTGGGGGTTAAAAGATTCATGAGCGTTCTGCATCCATAACCAGCTGCTGACAGTTCCACACCCCCATATCTCACTCACTGTGTGAGCATTCATACACCACATGCTCCTCAATGCCTGCTTAATTTTCTTAAAAGATTGCAGAAAAGCTTTTAAAAGAATCCTTCCCCCGGCAGCTATTTAACTGCGCTCAGAAGGGAGGAGATGGATAAAAAGGCGTCTCTATAGGAAACAGAATTGGAGCAATTTTTTTTTTTTTTAAGAACCAAACGAAAAAAATAAAAATAAAAATAACAACATGCATAAAATCTAACATATTCATAAAGAAAATCTGAGACTAGAACAATAGACGATTATCCAAACAGAACTACAACCTGTAAATCCTAAAGGTTATATACAGGACGGTCAATGGCACAGTGACTCATATACAAGCAAATTATTATATTATTATGATTTATATATTTAACTTATATAGAATGTTAAAGATTTGTCTGAAAAAAATTTACATACAAAAATAGATCATAAACTAGAAAATATAAAATGCTAATTACCTATAGATATCACTAGTATTTTATTTGGCTGAAAGGACTACCCAATAGTGACCCCCTGTATAACACCAAACCCCCATAATAAAGAACATTCACATACAGTTTCTAAAAAAACAAAAAAGGCAAGGTGATAAATAATTTTCCTTTACCCTAATTTGTCTTCTTTAAAGTTGATGGCTCGATAATAGTTATCCTAAATCCATGTCAAGTACCCAATTCACTAAAAAATGTATTCCGAATATGGTGTTGCTTCCTATCCCAGCCAATTTCTGCACTGGGGGCCATCCATTGGCTTACATTAATCAGTGGTCTACCTAATTGTATTCAATCTTCCACCCTGTGAAGTAGCCTCCAGAAAAGCACCTTCAGGTCCTCTCAAATCGCGTTACCCAAAAGTTTGATCCAACTAAGGGCTATGCATCCCGTTCACTTCAAGTATGAATAATTTTTTGTTGGCCCAAACTCACAAATGGCAAAACAGGCTTCACTTCTGTATATCTCCACTGTTAAAATTTTATCAAAAAGCCGCCAATGAGCATCTCTAGAAACAAACAAGCTGAATGTACTAGGCTGAAATTATTGTCACTTTCTTACCCCAAAGTAAAATGGTCTGGGCAGCAAACTTTAGTCTTAACATGCAGTGAACATGTTACATCCTTACTTCCTTATCTTCCAAATTATCTCCTCATACAGACAGTGCTTTACTTTCTTACTGGCCAGATCCAGATATGATTAATTTGATCTATTGAAGGTCCTGACCAATACCGTCCCCTCATCAGTTATTGTGAGCCAAACCAGGACACACAGAACAGAGGCAAATCTTACGGCTACATGCAAAAGTGCGCAAATAATGGGCTTCTAATTGGGGGAAGTTGGAGCCCGTTGGAGATGGGAAGGTTGAGGGCTCCTCACCACTGCAGTCTCCATGGACCTCCTGGCTGGATGGCTGGCGGTGTGATGAGATGTGGTGTGCTCACCATACCATACCTCAAGGACAGCTGTGATCTGCCCACAGTTCGTTCCAGATTTTGGCTCAAAATACCTCAAGTCTCCATACGTCTGTAAAGGTTGCCTAAAAAGCGGAACCGGCTATCAATTACGCACAGCTTGCGACGCATACGTAGTGCACGTTTCTCCCTCCGGATATGCACAGGGACGGAGAGGGGATACTAAACGCACTGTGCATTTCGAACGAGAAAAGGTAGGGCAGGAATCGGCTGTAAATAGAACTATAGGAGGAGTTTTGACGATGGAGCACACCGGAGACTTGGTGAACGCTGGACCCTGAAGCCCACCACACTAATAAAAGTTATTTCAGCATGCGGGTGACACACCATCATTATCAGGACATCATTTAATGCAGCCTGTAAGGTATGTTTCGGGGTTTAACATGGGTCCCGCTGGTGACAGGTTCCCTTTAAGTGGAAGGCATGGCTTAATAGAAATATCATAAGATATGATTAAATAAAGCCCTCATATTCTTTATTGTCTAACTTCTTGAAAGTACAGCAGAATTATCTGAAAGTAAATTTAAAAAATAAAACAATAACAACATTTTGTGTCTTTATTAAGTCAAACGTACAGACAAAAATAAACCCAAAATATCTATAAACTGCTTTCTCTGCACAAGGTGGCCGCTGCTTTCTACTCTCGACGACAAAAGAAAGCTCTATATGACTGCACCGAGCTCCGGTTTTAATGCACAGGGGCAGTATTGATATTTGTTCATTCCCTGAAATGTTACATTTCAACATCAACAAAAAGATGGATTAACAAGGTAATTTCTCACCTCCTGCCTGGTTTGCAGAAGGCAGCCTCCTCATATTAGATCTAATGGGAGCCAAGAGTGGGGTCATATAGAAAACATTTTGCTTTAGAACAGACCAAAAATCCATAAAAGAAGTCATTTACTAGTAAAAGTTCTCTCGATGGAACATTATGTGGCATCATTTTCAGCATTAGTGAAATAAAGGATCTAGGAAAGCTGTTTGCTTGAGAGCCGAGAGCCGCTGACAGTCTGAGTGCATCAATACTCGGCCCGCAGAGCTGCTCCTTGTAGTTCAGCCCTCTTAAATAATGAATTCTTAAGAGCCCCTTATTAGGAGATTTCCATTAAACACAAGTGACAAAAAAAAGCTTTACGTTCACATATGAGAAGCTCGGACTCACAAGTGCAAGAATAAATGGAGAAGTCTGATACTGTAATCACATAGATCATCCGTCCCTCAGGTGTTACACCGCCATAAGCTGCACTTAGTATTAAAGCCAAGAAGAAATAACACAAACCAGGTTCTCCATAGACACATTGGATCAAAATCTCCTTTATTTTATTTTTTTTTTTACTATCATTAGCCAAATATAGTTTCCTTGAGATCTATGACAGAATCAGTACACATACATAATACAAAAGACGCTAAAAGATGTAGGAAA
Source organism: Engystomops pustulosus (assembly GCA_019512145.1). NCBI lineage: Eukaryota > Metazoa > Chordata > Amphibia > Anura > Leptodactylidae > Engystomops > Engystomops pustulosus. The sequence continues at coordinate 63,032,292 of CM033650.1, forward strand.
ATTCCCATCACCGTCATTGACTACAATGTAGGCAGATTGAAAGTAAATGCATAGACCAAATAAATTCTCAACGCTCAAAACAGTGGTGGCGAACCTATGGCACGGGTGCCAGAGGTGGCACTCAGAGCCCTCTCTTTGGGCACGCAGGCCTCATTGCCCCAACAAGTTCACCAGACATGACTCGCAGTACATGGTGCAACACATCCTTGGCTTCTTCGGACTGTAGAAAGACTGAGAAGGTATGGACAGGGGCGGCTTATCGATGTAGGTCCTTCTTCTGTTGAATTTGTGGTAGAACAGAGAGCAATAAGTTACTGCTTAAATTGCTGTGTTGCCACTTTGCAATAAATAAATGGGTTTTAGTTTTAATTTGGATACTTGTTCTCGAAAAGGTTTGCCATCACTGGCCTAAGGGATTTGGGTCCACGATTCTCCTTAGAGATAGTAATTTGAGATCAATGAGGGTCTATCTCCGGCCACCCCTTTCAACAAGTTAAAGTTAGGGTGCTAGGATCTGAGCAGCCGCCTCTTCTTTACATAACAACATCAGATTTGTAGCGACTATATACCTTGGTAGTACAAAGAAGAAGCCGCTGCTCTATCTAAACAGCCTCATCATCCTGCCCCATCCAATCACTGGCCTCAGTGTCACTTCTAAACCCACAGCCCATTCGCTTATCAGAGACATGACTAATATACATTGATATACCACCATGAGCTAGCGGAGCCCTAAACAGGCTGCCGGAGCAGTAGAGTCAGGCTAGGTCATTTCATTTTTACAATAGGCTACATTAGTGCAGTTTTGTGATGACATGTGTCGGGCGGGGGAGTATTTCAGCCTCTCCAAAAGACTGCATAGGCAAAAAGCTCCAGAATAATTTAAGTATATTAGACTTTTTTATTATTTTTATTGTGGGTCTGCACAGAAATAATAATAATATAATAGAACGTAATATAATAATAATATTAATAATAATAATAATAAATTAATAATAGTTTAAACTGGTTTTATTTGAAAGAAAACAAAATTGTTGCAAATAGCAATCATGGGACACAAAGGTCCATGGGGAGATGCAGTCGGGTTAGCGTGCCAAAAAGTGTTCCCTTTAATCAAATTATTTTGATTAGCATATTCAGATCTGAAGCCTAAAATCTATGTTGGTTCTATCCTGGGAAAGAGATAAGGGCAGAATGAAGGAAGAGGTAACATCATTCCTGGATGCTTATCCCTCTACACATTGCTCTCCATAGATATGGGATACCCATGTTAGATCTGCTAAGCCTCAGTTATACCTGTGCCAGAGCTTTCCTGTAAAACTTTGTTTTAAAAGAGCCTAAGGGCAGGGCCAGCACTGGGCTGCTGGAGGGGCCCACATAAGACTGTACATAAGGAATCCAAGAGGGGATTTATAATAAATAACCACGAGGGGGGTGTTTGGTATGATACACTAGGGAATATTTAAGGGAACAGGAGCATTTCAGTTTCAGAATTTTTAATGTCACCACATGAGTTCACTGCAAAGGGGCTACTGAGGTTCTGTCACCAAGAGGCCTACTGAAACCTGCAGCTAACCCTGCCTAAGAGAAACTGAAAAACTGAAGGCCTTTTGTACAGATGAAGTTCCCTGATGACATTAATGTATAGAAAGTTATCCTCCATTACGCTTCCGTAATTAATAGTGGAAAAAAGAGGTGGACTTTCGTTTCTGCTATTTAATAATGGAAGAGGGAATGGAAACCGCTGAACACAGATGTGAACTTAGACTAGTATCAGACCTAGGAACTGTCTACCTACTCGTTTACTGAAGGCTAGCTGCACATGCCCAAGTGCTGAAACAGGCCACAAACAGGGGAAGGTGTGCGTCCCATTTTGCCGGGATGAAGATTGGAGGGGTGAGCTTGGTCAAACAGGACCTGCTATATACTTTACATTGCAGTGAGACACAACAGCCTGACCATACTATTACCATACATCTTAGAAGATATTAGCCCCCGTGTGGTAGCCGACATAATGTGTGGGGCTAGCCCACGATTGCCACCTACAGTAGTGCGCAGGAGGTCTTACAGAGATGCACAGGAGGACAACAGGGATCTGGGGCATGGAGAGATAAGACTATATCACATAGAGGCGAATGGGAGTAAAGAAGAAGGAGGTGGCAAACATAAGGTATTAAAAGTGAGTTTAAGACAAAAAGTCTAAATTTTAATTTTAGCCAAAATGGCCAAGTCCAAGAACAGCCCCTCAAAAGACAAAAATACTTGCAGGGCTTGCACCAAATATTGCAACGTTTATTCCAGAAGTTTGGCGTGCACATCTTCTACTTCTCAGAATAATTACGTCTGCCCCCGTACACTGGATGAACATTAGCTATCTCCATACTACAGACGGGAGAGCCTGCCAGCAACCACGTGTGGAATGTAGAGATCATTCTCCAGCTATTTATCTCCACTCCAAAGTGATAAAACGCTCCAGATTACCAGCATGGTGGGCTAGAGGAGTGCACCTGAGATAGAAGAGGCTGGGAAGCGCAGAGATTTCCATTAATTCCCTCAAAAGTCATCCATGATTGTAACTGGAGACAAATATATAAAGCCCCAAGCAGAAAATCTGTTAGATAACAAGCTATCGGTGGTACGATTCTGACAGCTATGCCCTATCCATATGCTGGAGCCTGAAATCATGATAAAGGATGTATTACTAACACAATACCTCGCTGCATATGCTCAACACAGATCAGTGTTACGGAGAGGAAATCTGATCTTGATAGGTGCCGGGGCTTTTGTACAACTTGTCGTCATATGTTTCCATTTAATCATAGTAAAACTGCTCAGCGATCCAATGCCGCTCTGTTCTCGCACATCACACGCGCCTTCCGCTTATATTAAATAAAGTAAGACTTCGCTGTGAAGAAAATACATTCGTTACGCATTGTCTTTTTACACATCTGCCCTAAATAGGAGAAACTGCGTGCACCGGCAAACTAGGACAAAATCCGTAAAGTGGTTTTACCAACTGACTGCAGTTATAGGATTAGGGATAAGTACCATAATCTGAGGGACGACTACCTGACTCCTCAATAATGTGAATAGGTGACAACAGCACTGCGTTCACTCCTATAGGACTGATACAGCTCTATCTAGATCCTTCGGATACAAGCAAATTTGTGATACTATGTTATTCCTCAATTACATGGGAGCTTCACTTCTCATGATGGAAAGCACTTCTGCAAGTCACACATTTGTCCTCTAGGTCAAGGATACCAACTAAGTGATGATGGAAATAAACTTGTGTGTGCATTTGGCCCCCATACTATGGCATGTGTGATGGACAGACATTGGCCCCCATACTATGGCATGTGTGATGGAGAGACATTGGCCCCATGCTATGGGCCCATGTGTGATGGGACAGACATGGCCCCATGCTATGGCATGTGTGATGGACAGACATTGGCCCCCATGCTATGGCATGTGTGATGGACAGACATTGGCCCCCATGCTAGCAGTGTGATGGACAGACATTGGCCCCCATACTATGGCATGTGATGGACAGATTGGCCCATGACTATGGTGTGTATGACCAGACATTGGCCCCCATACTATGGCATGTGTGATGGACAGACATTGGCCCCATCTATGGCATGTGTGTATGGAGAGACATTGGCCCCCATACATGGCATGGCTGATGGAAGACATTGGCCCCATGCTATGGCAGTGTGATGGACAGACATTGGCCATATGCTATGGCAGTGTGATGGACAGACATTGGCCCCCATACTATGGCATGTGTGATGATGGAGAGACATTGGCCCCATACTATGGCATGTGTGATGGAAGACATTGGCCCCCATGCATGCATTGGACAGACATGGCCCAGCTATGGATGGTGATGGACAGACATTGGCCCCAATGCTATGGCTGTGATGGACAGACATTGGCCCCCATGCTTGGCATGTGTGATGGACGACATTGGCCCCCATACTATGGCATGTGTGATGGACAGACATGGCCCCCATACTATGGCATGTGTGATGGACAGACATTGGCCCCCATGCTATGGCATGTGTGATGCGACAGACATTGGCCCCCATGCTATGGCATGTGTGATGGAGAGACATTGGCCCCCATAACTATGGCATGTGTGATGGAAGAGACATTGGCCCCCATGCTTAATGGCATGTGTGATGGACAGACATGGCCCCATCTATGGATGTGTGATGGAGAGCATTGGCCCCCATACTATGGCATGTGATGGAACAGACTAGGCCCCCATACTATGGCATGCTGATGGAACAGAATTGCCCCCTGCTATGGCATGTGTGATGACAGACATTGGCCCCCCATGTATGGCATGGTGATGGACAGCCATTGGCCCCCATTACTATGGGATGTGTGATGGAGAGAATTGGCCCCCATACTATGGCATGTGTGATGGACAGACATTGGCCCCCATGCTATGGCATGTGTGATGGACAGACATTGGCCCCCATGCTATGGCATGTGTGATGGACAGACATTGGCCCCCATACTATGGCATGTGTGATGGACAGACATTGGCCCCCATACTATGGCATGTGTGATGGACAGACATTGGCCCCCATGCTATGGCATGTGTGATGGACAGACATTGGCCCCCTGCTTATGGCATGTGTGATGGACGAGACATTGGCCCCATCATGGCATGTGGCTGATGGAGAGACATTGGCCCCATGCTATGGCGATGTGTGATCGACAGACATTGGCCCATCATGCTATGGCAGTGTGATGGACAGACATTGGCCCCCATACTATGGCATGTGTGTGATGGAGAGAAATTGGCCCCCATACTATGGCATGTGTGATGGAAGACATTGGCCCCCATCATGGCAGTGTGATGGACACGACATTGGCCCCAGCTATGGAGTGTGTGATGGACAGACATGGCCCCATGCTATGGCTGTTGATGGACAGACATTGGCCCCATCTTGGCATGTGTGATGGACGACATGGGCCCCCATATACTATGGCAGTGTGGATGGACAGACATGGCCCCCATCTATGGCATGTGTGATGGACAGACATTGGCCCCCATGCTATGGCATGTGTGATGGACAGACATTGGCCCCCATGCTATGGCATGTGTGATGGAGAGACATTGGCCCCCATACTATGGCATGTGTGATGGAGAGACATTGGCCCCCATGCTATGGCATGTGTGATGGACAGACATTGGCCCTCATGCTATGGCATGTGTGATGGAGAGACATTGGCCCCCATACTATGGCATGGTGATGGAACAGCAGGCCCCCATTATGGCATGCTGATGAGACAGACATTGCCCCCTGCTATGATGTGTGAATGACAGACATTGGCCCCCATGTATGGCATGGTGATGGACAGCATTGGCCCCCATTACTATGGCATGTGTTGATGGAGAGACATTGGCCCCCATACTATGGGCATGTGTGATGGACAGACATTGGGCCCCCATGCTATGGCATGTGTGATGGAGCTATGTAGGCATGGATGGCAGCTGCACCCTCATCGTATGGCCTGTGTGATAGAGACAGACATGGGCCCCATACTATGGATGGTGTGGACGAGAATTGGCCCTATGATGGCATGTGTGATGGACAGAATGGCCCCCAATGCTATGGCATGTGTGTGTGGACAGACATTGGCCCCCATACTATGGCATGTGTGTTGGACAGACATTGGCCCCCATACTATGGCATGTGTGATGGACAGACATTGGCCCCCATACTATGGGATGTGTGATGCATAGACTTCCTCCAGTTCTCGCACCTGGAGTTTGGGATCATTTTTTTCCTTAATATTTTTAGCTCATTGACCCACAACTATATTGGGAATGTGGGAAGCTTAAAGAGAACCCGTCATGCAAAATAACCCCCCTAAACTAAATATATTTTCATAAACTGCCATTAGAGAGCATTGCCTCTATCCCTTCATTGTCCCTCTACATGCCTGTAAACCTAAGCAATGAGGTCCTAAAGCTGTATGCAAATGACCTGTGAAATGTCCAATGAAGCATTAGCATATTCAAGCTGTCCACTCTATTCATGAGTGGGAGGCACAGCCACACCCCCAGTGCATGACTGACAGCCTGTATAATGGTGTGAGGCTGTATAATGATGTGCTTCCAGGTGCTGGTGGCCACGCCCCCTGCAGCCTGTGTGTGTATAGGAGAGATACAGCAGCTCCAGGCAGCCATGTTACAGCAGAACATGTCAGATTCATGTGTAGCTGATGTCTGTGTCTCTCACCTGTATATTAGGAGGATGCAGCATGTCAGCAGATGCAGCACACACACTAGCCATGCTTTACTATACATTACACACAGACATGAGCAGGGGGAGGAGAGGGGAGGGGTAACAGGGGTGACATCACTGCCTCTGACCATGTGACCAGCCTCATTTACATAATAAAGAATAGTGGATTTTATAATGAATAATGTATGAAATAACTAGATAAAGGCTGGGATGGATCCTTGTGAGCTGCTCCAACAGGTAGAGGTGACAGGACTAGTGACACAGACCTGATGACAGGTGTCCTTTAACAAAAAGTGTGCCAAGCATGAGTGGCCACTCTCCAGGCATGGGGTCAGCAAGCTTGTGCAACACACTTTCCATTCAACTTGGCTGTTGGAAGAGAGTTAACCGGCCACTCTTCCCAAGGCAGGTGCAGGTCCAAGAGGAGATCCCCAAATTTATTATACTGGGGACACCCGATTCTGGGTATTTTTGAGCTACCGATTCAGAAAATACCTTCCATTTCTCTTGAATTTTTGGTTTATTAGATTTTGGGCGTTTCCATCCATAATTAAGTACAATGAAAGAACGGTACAGTGGACGAGGGGAGAGACATATAGAGGCTATTTATAAGGGGTTCTGCGCTACACCCTGAAATTATCCCAAATGCGGGCTTATTGGTTTCACTTATTGGTAAGTGACGCATAAACATGTAATCCATTGTGTATAGCATGTTATAGGTTAGGAGGGGCTGAGAGATTTAATACAAATTCCTGCTTACTCTGTGAGGTCCTTCGGTATTGACAGCCATTGCTGCATCCATAGTTACACTCACTAAATAATCAAAGGCTCCTATGTCTAGAATGAGCAGGAATTTAAAGAATCGGATAAAAAAATCATACCGAAACCTATAGAAAAAAAAAAACTGGGAAAAGGGAAATTCTACCAATTAAGAAAAAAAATCTCCCAATGTAATTATTGATTAGGAAGTCTTCCAGATAAAGGTTGTAACGAATGACTTTTGCTAGGCAGCTGTCAAAACATGTTCTCACCATTGCCTTGACATCGCTGGTGTTACTCGCATACGAGAAGTAATATATATCTGGCAGCACATCTGCTGCAAATATTAATTCAGATTTTTTTTCTTAAAAATGCTGTTCTTAAACATTTTTGTTTCCTTTAACAAGTATGATCCAAGGAAACGAGCGTGTTATTAGAGTGTAATAACGCTGCCATCACACGAGGCGACACAGCTGCTGGATTCTTATCACGGAAACAGGGTGACGGGGTTTGTATCGGAAAACCGCCACTCGAAAAACTGAGATATGGGGGGGGATTTCTAGCGGCAAACCTGATGGAAATGTAGAGGGTCACTCTGCTATCTCCCTTGATATGGGACACGCTGGCACAGGGGTTTCTTTCCTCATATGTGAGTAAGATTTGGTTCGGGTCTCATCCACAATTGTGTGCACCGGAGAATATTTGTCATGCGCCCCCATGCGCACCTTTAGGGTGCAGTCACATGTTCAGATGCAGTTTTTGAATCCAAAAACAGGTGTGGATCATAATGGGTGACGACTTAACATTAAGAAGTACTGCGCCTCTATTTTCACTACACTCCTAATTTGGGCATCAAAACTGCTACTGAAAAACTGAACATGTGGACGCACCCCTAAAGGTTTTTCCACTGTTACAATATCAAAAAATGTTTTAATCAATGTTTCAGTGGATTATCATACACCCTAGCAGTCACCAGTCCTGTGGTGGGTCACTCTTCACTTACTCAGCCTTTGACACCAAGTCCATCAGTTACATGACCAGGGTTCAATTCAGTCCTATTTAACGGGACAACGCTCATACATTTTGCCTTCATCAATATGCTCTTTACAGGCATGTAAAGGGGTTGTCTACTTTCAAAGATTGATACCTTCAAAAAATTGATATTGTTTTTATAATGAAAAGCTATACAATTTTACAATGTACTCTCTGTATCAATTCCACACGGTTTTCTATGTATACTTCCTGTAGATATAAATCTGTCCATGGTCATGTGATGTCATGTCACACAGAAGCACAAGCCCAGAAACACAGAAAGTAATCAGAGGCGTGGGGATAATAATGGCTGATGCACCTGTGTGACATCACATGACCAGGGACAGATTTCTATCCACGGGAAGTAAACATAGAAGCTTTCTATAGAAGGACAGCAAGCAGAGATCTAGAAAACAGTGCAGAATTGATACACAAAGTATATTGGAAAATTGAATAACTTTTCATTACACAAACCATATCAATAATTTGCTGAATTATTTCCTTTAAAGAATTGCTTCCAAGTACATTCTAGGCTCAGTATTAAATGAATAAATGGTATGGGTTCCATAACGACAGTGTATCTGTGCATTCCTTTAGGCTATTACTTATAAAGATGCTTTCCAGGAATTGGAATCTCCCAAGGAGGCAGGAGAACAAAGTTTTGTGGGGTAATACAAGAATAACTTTGTCCAATGAGTAGATTCCTCATACAGTGGAAAACACTGGAACTGAAGTCTCCTGTAAGAACGGGAGTGACTATGTCTGAATTGGTTGGTAGAGATGCGCGGAGCAGTTTCCGAACTTTCCATTCGGGTTCATGTGTGTCCTGCAAGACTCATTGCTGGGTTAGCGGACGAACAGCAATTTGACACAAATGTGCCAAATTGATGCCCCCTGATCAGCTAGCCATGACTATGATTGGCCACCCGAATGAAAATTTTGGGTCTGCTCATCTCAGTGGTCAAGCATTGGTCAATGAAGGTCCTGTGACCGCCTTAACTTTCGTCTGATGCAGGTCCAAAATAAATAAATGTAAATACTGGAGTGATGTGGGGACATGGAGCAGAACGGGAACAAGTATGTGTGCTTTTTATTCCTGACCCTGGCCATTGATCAGAATGTGAAACTAAAAACTAAACAAAAAAAACTTAAAAATGAAACAAAAAAAAATGACAAAACAACATCAAATATATATAATAAAATCATAATCTAAATTAAAAAATAATGTTAGCTAGATAACCTTTAAAGAGTTTAGGTGAAAAGTTGCTCCGTGCATGAAAACAGACAATATTCCTCCACGAGAGACGTCTGCACATCACGCAGGGGAAGCCGAGGAGTTAAATCAATGCAGCGAGTCGGGAAACATCTTTACTGCAGGATCTCGAACAACTTTTCAAAGCGGTTTCCCATCACACTCCTCATAACTCAAACCTCCTCTCAGGTCTGTCGTTGGCGAGCAGATGGAAAATATTAAAGGTAAAAAGGGCCGACTGGATCGGTCAGCCTTCCGTCTCTGCCAAAAAGGCCTCACGCTAACTACAAGCAGATTTGCAGGCGGCCTGAGTGCTCTGTTACAATGTGAGATCTGGCACATCCTTTGCCCTGACTACCAGCAGGAGGGCAGGGGGCCAGCTGAGCGCGGCTACTGTGCCAAACAGACTGTGCGAGGCCTTCCTGCCTGACTGCCTCTACAGAAAGACGCTAAGTCCATGGCCTCTTTTGTAAACAACTTCTTGTACTTTCGGCTGCTACTGTGCCAAACCATCCTGATGGCTCAATGTCAAAAGGTGGCACAACTTAATCCTCCTACAAGAGGGGAATAAACTGGAGGGTGTTTGGAGATTTCACCCTGAGGAGGAAATAACAGCTGGAGTTCAGGATGCCTTCACTTCCACGTCTTATGTAAAGCCGCGCTCACAGCTCAACCAAACGAGTCATAATGCTGCACTCAAATAAGGTATTACTAGGGGGGAGAATAGTCCAAAATAGCTGCCATTAGACTCTCTAATCATATAGGATCTTAAAAAAAAAACATAACCTAAAATAGCAAAAATTAATTAGGTCTCATCTAACAGCCCTTCATCAGGCAGAACAGGGATCATGACATAGGGGCAGTTCCCAAATACAGCACCAGAATCTACCCAACCTCTACACAAGAGCCCGGTGCTATTCAGGGGAATGGGTTGTAGATAAAACTAATAATAACCTTTATTTATATAGCGCCATCATATTCCATAGCGCTTTACAGATCATAGAGGACATATACAAATATAATATTACATTACAAAGTGAGAGTGCAAACAGTCATATGGAACAATATGAGTGAGGGCCCTGCTCATAAGAGCTTACAGTCTATGAGGATGAGGGGGTGACACAAGAGCTTACAGTCTATGAGGATGAGGGGGTAACACAAGAGCTTACAGTCTATGAGGATGAGGGGATGTCACAAGAGCTTACAGTCTATGAGGATGAGGGGATGTCACAAGAGCTTACAGTCTATGAGGATGAGGGGGTAACACAAGAGCTTACAGTCTATGAGGATGAGGGGGTGACAATAGCTTACAGTCTATGAGGATGAGGGGATGTCACAAGAGCTTACAATCTATGAGGATGAGGGGGTGACACAAGAGCTTAGAGTCTATGAGGATGAGGGGGTGACACAAGAGCTTAGAGTCTATGAGGATGAGGGGGTAACACAAGAGCTTACAGTCTATGAGGATGAGGGGGGGACACAAGAGCTTACAGTCTATGAGGATGAGGGGGGGGACACAAGAGCTTACAGTCTATGAGGATGAGGGGGATGACGTAAGAGCTTACAGTCTATAAGGATGAGGGGGTGACACAAGAGCTTACAGTCTGAGGATGAGGGGATGACACAAGAGCTACAATCTATGAGGATGAGGGGGTGACACAAGAGCTTACAGTCTATGAGGGGATGACATAAGATCTTACAGTCTATGAGGATGAGGGGGTGACACAAGAGCTTACAGTCTATGAGGATGAGGGGATGTCACAAGAGCTTACAATCTATGAGGATGAGGAGGTGACACAAGAGCTTACAATCTATGAGGATGAGGGGATGACACAAGAGCTTACAGTCTATGAGGATGAGGGGGTAACACAAGAGCTTACAGTCTATGAGGATTTATTATTCTGATAAATAACATGGAATTTTGAACCTCAATACCCAAGCATCCAAATACCCCATAAAAGTATGTGCTAACTAAATGTAGATCCTTGGGTAAGATACATGTTATACATATTTTATGCATTCAAACTGCTCCTTGCCCCTCTCCCTGATTTAATATCCAACCAGGAGCCTGCTACTGCTCTTACTCAGAGAAAAGGGGAGGGGCTATGCTGCAGTTTATTAAACAGATCTCACAACCCAGTGCACAAGAGCGCTCCAAACACAGACCTGGTATATAAAAAACACTTTCACAGTCCTGCTGCTACTGACAATGCACACAAAAGTATGGTTACACAGATCAAAGGCCAATACCTAACACTGTCTGCAGCTTTGTACAGTCAGAATGGTTGACAGATCCTTAAAATAAAATAAAAAATCATCAACAACCTGAATGCTAGTTAAGACTATCCTAAAAGATCACAAAAACCCTAAATATTTATAACAAGGATGATAGATTTCTTGAACTAAATGCAGGAGCCCAAAATTGGACTTGCATAAATCATTTAGGGAAAGTTATGACATTTAGATGACCAGAAATTTTTTGTTATCAGATGGAGTTTTGGGCAGCAAAACAACAATGTGGACATTTTGATGAATTTTCCATTTAAACATTCATCACATGTTCATATTATGATACTGTAATAATATGGAACATTTTCATATTCCGGGGCTTCTATGTGTGCTTGTTATTTTTATTATATTTATGTATTTGCCTTTATATTTAAGGGGGTGATTTTATTGTTTAATCAATTATGTATATATAACTTTTTAGAGCTTGAACTTGTGATTATTAGATAACTTATACTGCATGCTTCAATAAAACTGTATTGTAGTAAATCCATAATTCCTGAGGAAGCGTCCATGCAGTAGGAGGCGAAACGCGTTGTCTGATACTTTATTAATATTGATTTTATATATTTAAATAAAAACTATTCTATTGGATCGGAGAAGCGCCGTGAATATAGTCATTTCATCCACTACCGTTGAGGACGGGATTCCACTCCAGCCTTTCGGACTCCTTGTGCCTTCTATCCGGTGTTTCCCAACCGGCAAGGACTAGGCTGCACCCGATGTGTGATTTTACAGTGTTGTGCCTGGTTGCACAACGCGCTAAGGTGATCGCGATTTAACATAATCTTTTACAATATTTGTTTTAGAATTTATTACACCAGGGAGTGCTTTTTTACCCCTTTCTCTAAAAAGATGCTTATGAGGGGGGCATTACCAGAGCCCCACAGTGCTGCAGATTCACAGGTTGTTACAATGAGCAGAACAACCCCTGTTCTCTCCCTCAGCCTGTGTAAACTAGCAGCAGCAGCAGTAAGTGCAGAGGGAGGGGAAACATGCTCTGCTCACTGTAACAGCCTTTGAAGCTATAGCACTTACGGGCTTTGAAAACACTCACCTGAGACCTTCTGGCTCATTAGCTTAATTGTAAAATTGATGTTCGAAGGAAGGAGGCCATGGATAACAAATATAAGAAGATTAGAACAGTCACGGTGCCTGGATCTATAAGTAGGTGTCCCTGGTTTATCATGATGGTAGATTTCCTATAAAATAAGTGGCATATGGATGTCACCAATGGGTAGACATAATATAACAGAGGATCCCCCACTGACTATAGATGAGGGTCCTCTAGCAGCACTGCACAGGTCACAGAACATGAATATAAAGATACAGTTTCTTGTGTTCCATGAAGCTTCTATGACGCTGACAGTAGCTGAGCTGCGGAGTCTATGAACATGTACATCTACATGAAAAATAAAGAAATATGTAAAACCCAAATACAAGAGGGGGTCATCACAAGACGTTAACAGTCATATAAATATACAAAAAAAAAAGTTGCATAAAACTGTTTGTCTGGAAGTGCTCTTCATTCTGTCTCTGCAGTGACACCTGAAGCACATGAGGAGGACACTGGGTAACACAAGAGCTGTACAAGAGACTGGTGTGCTCCTTCTCCAGTGTGCACACAAACACTGGTGCGCAGGACCCTCAAGCTGCTCCTCTTCAATGCCTCAATGCTCTGCCAGTTGGCAACCTCAAGCCAGGAAGCTGTCAGTGTCAATTGAGCTGAGGCCGTGTGGTTCATGCTGGTGTACGGGCGTCCTATGTTTCCAAAGCATGGGAAAAAAAAAGCGCCTCTGCTCCCCTTCCATGTGAGCTGGCGACTTCCCCTGACTGCAGCTTCAAGGAGCTGTGAATTGGTCTTAACAAAAGCGTTCTGTGGCGGAGTCCTGGCTGGGACCCTTGTCAACAGATTCCAGGGTCGCAGGTCACACTAACTAACATCTATTCCCAGCAGAGCCTGCTCCCAGCACAGCCTGGAAGTAGTACAAATTTGGAATTTTTCTTTAATCCCCCGAGATATTCCTGATCCTTCCACATGTTTCTGCTCAATTAGAAACAATTCTCACTTTGCACCACGTGAGAGGCCCCCTCCGCCATTATGTTCATTCAAAGGAGAGTGACCTGGGAGCCCGGAGGATAGACGCAGGCTCTTTCCTATATATTACAATCTAACTAACAAGCATATCAGTCGCACATATATACACAAATGTGTGTGTGTGTGTGTGTATATGACTTTTGTGCATATAGGTCATATTATATGTGGGTATAGAAGATGGTATTACAAGGAGGGGGGGTAGTCACACTTCATAATCTACAAAGCAACAAAAATGTCTCCACGGTACCACCTAATGTCTGACCTTTCATCAGGCCTTGTACCAAAGATATAAGTTATGTATATATAGGTCATATTTTATGGGGGTATTACAGATGGTATAGTAAGGAGGGTGGGTATTGTGATATCAATCAACAAAAATGTCTTCACGGTGCCACCTAGTGGTGGGAAGTGCACTATAAGTCAATGGCAGAACCTCTTAAAGGCCTAAAGATAAAAACCAAACCAAAATACGGCACTTATCCACAAGTGGTGGTGAGTGGTGAGTGGTTTCACATTTTATATACACATGCAAGTTAAAATTTCATCAGGACAAAAAGGAGAAAGGTCTCTGTAGTGCCCCCTATTGGAGTTAAGTATCTAATTAGTAAATGTCTGACCCTTTATTAGGCCTTGCAGGAAAGATATAAGTTATGTATATACAGGCGGTCCCCTATTTAAGGAGACAAGACTTACAGACAACCCATAGTTACAGACAGACCACTGTGACCTCTGGTGAAGCTCTCTGGATGTTACTATAGTCCCAGACTGCAATAATCAGCTGTAAGGTGTCTGTAATGAAGCTTGGTCCCTGGTCCCATTACAGCAAAAAATGTTTAAACTCCAATTGTCACTGGGGCCAAATTTTTTTTTTGTCTGGATCTACAATTATAAAATATACAGTTTCGACTTACATACAAATTCAACTTAAGAACAAACCTCCGGACCCTATCTTGTACATAACTGCCTGTATCGGTCATATTATTTGATTGTATTGCAGATGGTATAGTAAGGAAGGGGGTATTGTGATATCAATCTACAAATCAACAAAATTGTCTCCACGGTGCCACCTCATGGTGGGAAGTGCACTATATAGTTCAACAAGACTGTTTTTACTTTGAAATGTAGTATTTTATTTGTATATGTTCCCTATGATTTGTAAGGCGCTACGGAATATGATGGTGCTATATAAATAAAGATGATTATTATTATTATTAGTCAAACCGCATTAACACGACCGCATGGGGGCCGTACATACATCCCCCACAGACAACAATGGCCGCACAGAGCCCAACCAGCTACAACCCGGAGGGCATACATTCGTGTAAATTCAACCTCAATGTCAGACCCTTTAACAGGCCTTGGGACATAGCTAAAAATAAAAAGACAAAGTATCCACAAGACGAGTGGTTTCATATTTCATTTCATTTACACATGCAAATTAACTTTTAATCTCAACAAACTAGGAAGGTCTCTGTAGCGCCCCCTTTTGGAGTAAACTACCTTATAAATCAATATCGGACCCTTTATTAGGCCTTGCACCAAAATGATAAGTTATGCAAAAATATTTCTCCCCATAGAAATCCTACCCAGTGGTTTTTGGGTTTATCCGTATCAGTGCAAAATATAATGTATGCAAGTCTGCAGGAAAAACCTATAGCTGTACCTTCCCCACAGAGCAGTAAATGACAAAATGTAGGCCTGTAAATAGGTGGATATTGCATTTAATACAGAGATTGAGCTCTGCTACACCTACAGCTCATTAATTACCTAATTCTCTTCTTAAAATAAATTAGCGGTGAGATTGTGCAGAAGATTTTTCTTGGGGAATTTGGCGCCCCCTATATGTAAGAATTAGAGAGTGAAATGTTCTGAGCGCAGTTTACCCATCTGACCCACACGTTTAGCTGACACCACACAGGACAAGGGAGTTCGAGGTCCTGTAAACCCTAATGACAACTCACAAACTGCAGCAGCCTCACCACTTTCTTGAAAAACAGGCGCTTGTGTAAGTAAAATATACAAATGCCGCAAGGAGATAAGTTCTGACAGGGGCCCAGATAAGCGCCCCTCTCCCAGCCCAGACAGTTCTGTTTAATTCATCGACGTATCGCAAAATGTACAAGCGCTGCCGATATGGCCGAAAGCCCGGATTAAAAAAAAAAAAAAAAAGTGCACAAAGGTTAAAGGGACAATATGAAGTGAAAAATGACAGGATGTGAGCGAGCAAAATGTGAAGATGAACAGGAACGGCAGCAGTTATCAGCTGACATGACACGACCGCAACAACACAGGGAGAGGGGGCGCTATATACACAGAGGAGGGGCGCAAATGTGTCTTATATATACTTATAGTGTCAGGATCAGCCTAAAAAAAAAAAACGGGGGGGGGGGGTGCATTTTGCATCGGTTTTGCAATCTGTTACATGTTGTGAATTTTATGAAGAGGAAGCAGGAAATCAAAACATCATCCCATTCCAGAAAGGATAGTACAGGTCAAGCTGGACAACAACAATATCTACAAAGTAAACTTGTACCGCACAAAAAAAGCGTATAGAACACATTTCCTGAGTTATGCAACAATCCCCACCCCCATTTACATGCATACAACCCATTTAAAGAGATATCTACCACCAGGATCAGGGATTGTGAACCAAGCGCAGTTACATGCACTTGGTTTACAATCCCTCATCCTGGTGTCCTTAAGCTCAATAATGAAGTAATTTCCAACTGTGTTGGATAGGGCCCATGTCTTCTCACCTATATTGGGTGCTGCTGGGTTACCAGCCAACTATAGACCTACCACAGGACAATGGTCCTGATAGGCCTTCACCACCACACCACTAATACAAACTGCTTTTGAGGTCCCAGGCACCATCAAATATATCACAGTTTTACACCAGAATGAACCGGCATAGTGAAAGGCTCAATAATTGGAGGCTCAATAGTAAATAGGTGAATGTCTCCAAGCTTTTCCTTCCTGGCTAACGAAGAAGGCAGCAGCTCCCTGAGAGAAGTCAACTTTGATCTTCTCTAAAGGTGAATGTTGTCTTTTAGGGCACATGATAAAAAACAAAAATGACCGTCATCATCCAAGATGGACAAGAGATTTCGGGCAAATCTAATCCTCTTGGTACACGGCCACTACACAAGCTACAACGTTACGATCCATATATTACCCTTGCCCTGGCCAAATAGTCTTATTTCTCTTGATGGTTTAGGCCTCACTCTCAAACCCATGCCACTTCCTTTTTAGCTTTGTGCATCAGTTTTACAGTGAGAAATACAACTTTACATATTAACCTTGGTAAGTCAACCCTAACAGAGTCTCCCATATTCTACCTGCCCTGCTAAACTTTACCCTTCAGCCCATCAGAGCCGTGGGTCACATGACCTACCGGCAGCCACCTTCGGGACTTCGTGTTACGTCCCATTTACTGCTGACCTCTAGCTGGTCGGGGGGGTCGCACACTCATTTTCCTATGCACACCCCCTCCATAAATATTGTGAACCCCATATCACTGCTTGAAGGGGGGAGCCTAATCAAAGGCCAAGTACATTCCTACCCAACCCCTTTAACAGGTTGCGCATATTGTGACATTTTTAATACCATGTAAACCGAAGTGATAAAACAGATTTCGGGGGGAAAAAAAAACCTTGTGCAAAACATATCAAACATTCTTTAGGTGATTCTTATCTAATGCTCCAGTTACACCGGCATCATAACATCCAAAAAAACATCCAGGGGTGACAAGTCCTTCAGGGGGAGATCTGCACTTGAGAAGAATTTCACTTGCTAATGAAAAAAAAAAACACATTGGGGCACATTTACTTACCCGGTCCGTTCGCGATCCAGCGGCGCGTTCTCTGCGCTGGATTCGGGTCCGGCCGGGATTCATCAATGCAGTTCCTCCGACGTCCACCAGGTGGCGCGGCTGCGCTGAAGTCCGCTGGAATGCCTCGAAATACACCGGCCTACCCAGGATGAAGGTGAGTGAAATTTTCGCGACACAATTTTTTTTTTAAATGCGGCGGTTTTTCCGAATACGTCGGGTTTTCGTTCGGCCACGCCCCCGATTTCCGTCGCGCGCATGCCGGCGCCGATGCGCCAAATTCCGATCGCATGCGCCAAAAACCCGGGGCAATTCAGGTACAATCGGCGCAAATCGGAAATATTCGGGTAACACGTCGGGAAAACGCGAATCGGGCCCTTAGTAAATGACCCCCATTGTGAAACTTTAAAAAAAAATTTTAATAGTATGACCAGAACTTATTGACTAAAGAACCCAAAACATTAGGGGCTGGGTTGTCAGATTTGGAACTGAAGACGAGTGAAGAAAAATATATGTTTTTGCAAAAAATTAAGAAAACATCTAATTTTTTTTTTTTTTTTTGTAGAAAAAAATTTATTTTCTAATTTTAATGATCACACTTTATCCTGAAGGCTGAAACCAAAGCTATTCACATGCCCGACTTACTAACCAGGGACAGAAAAATCACGTTAAAGTCCACATTTTATCAGCATCTCTACTACATGTCCCTTTACGTTACTTTATTTTTATGTTACATACATCTGATGCTAATATCACACGACCAAAATCCCCGAGGAATCTGACACCCACCCACCCAGACTCCAAAACTCATCCGGATGATAAATGAGCTGCAAACCCTGTAGACATGACATGTGCTGCACACGCAGACACAGCTGGCCTTACCTTAAGATACAAAAGCAGCTTTTAGCGCCTGAAGATAACCGGCAGAAGCCAAACCTATGCTTGCTGTCAATGTCGGTCAGCACAAATGTAAAGTTTTGCCCGACTTGGCTGGCCGAGAGGCTGCGGAGGAGAACGAGACATGAGAGATATTAATAAGTCTCAACGCCCCCCCAGTACATAGACACATACATGTATAATAGAATTACAGAAATAATGAAGGGGTTAACAACAGTTTATTAATCCTATAAAAATTGTAAAAAAACTTAATCAGTTTTATTAACACTGAAACTGATTAAATCCTTAAATTCCTTCCTCGATTTACAGCTACAATCCATCCGGATGTAATTAGCAGTGACAGAGTCTTAGACGGCAAAGCCTCCGACAACTCCAAGTGTCCCTGGTCTGTGGTATATAGCGGATGTCACATGTACACGAATATATACATATGCTGCAACATAAAGTCTAAAAAAAGGGGTTATATTATGAGGACTTTATTTTTTTTTTTTTAATTACCTTTTTTTTTAATAAACATTAAATTTGGAGCATGTCCGAATATATTCATTTTTTTCCTTTTACACATTTAAGTTGCGGCCTCTGTGTGTGAGCCCTAGGAGGTGCAGAGGTAACTGAGGCATGCGGGCTCTGGTTTTTATAGGGGCAAAACAAATGGGGCAGAATTTACTGCAACCCCCCATCCACTTTGGGAATACCCAGCGGATATCTGCTCACAAGACTGCAATGGTGACACCAATAAAAATATCGGTATTTTTAGCACTATGCCAATAAATTAGCTTCAACCCTGAGGCCAGCGATGGTGCACAGTGCCGATGCCATATCCCCAAATACAACAAGTATGAGGCAAGAGACTGAACTCCTCCCCCTTAATTATTTAAAGGGGTTCTCCAGTCATAGGAAGTTAGGCCCTATCAACAGGTGGTGCTCTCAGTGATGAAACACACACAGATCTAATGAATGAGAGTCCGTTTCGCCCCCTTTTAAGATGGAGAGCAGCTGGTCACGGACTCACCGACTACTTTATTTATTTCTATGGTGCTGACGAAGATTGCCGAGTGCAGCGCACGGTTATTTCGGTCAGTGCCATAGAGTTGAGCTGAGCAGCTGGCGCATCAACAACCAGATGTTCTATTTTATTGAGCGCAACAAAGGGCTACAACAGATTCCTATTTTTAAGACCCCACTGACGATCAGTAAGATAGGCCCTGCAAGGAAACCCTTTGAGGACAACCCTTGAATTTGTTGCCCCATTGCCCACAATCCCCTCCCCCCCCCCACAACTACTTATGGATGTGGTTTCAATAAACTTTCTGCATGATCAGAATAAGACCAGCAAAAATTTAAATGACATTGGAATACCTCAGACTATCGCAGGAAATTTGGGACTGTAGGGGAATATGTATTTCGGTGTGCCACCATATGGTGCCCCATTCAAACAACCATGTCATTGTCTACATATAAAATCAGAGACACAGTATGGCTCCATACAGAGGCATAATGCGGCCCTTAATCTCAGTGAAGCATCACATAATATATATATATATATATATATATATATATATACACACATATATATACACATACACACAGCAGCTATGTAAATGTATACACACATGTATATATTGTACATTTCCTTATAATTTATCTAATTTCTCTACAACGACTGCTTATAGGAATAACAGAAACGCAGCCTAGCGCCAGGCAATCTGCATAGACATGTGATAACACTAGATAAGGCTCTAACACCATCACAGGATTACTCTAAGGCAATACAAGGGAATTGTCATTTTTCAAGTCAGTTCATCAAATTTCTCCCCGGCTAGAGACGGCCTTGGTCTACTTTGCGGTTTCTGTGTGGGAGCAGCAATAGCTCAGCCATGAAACCGCAGGTCATGTATAATGGGGCTGTCATATGCTGTGGTGTACACAGGCCTCTGTGTTCTGTTCTGAAGGAGTTCTACAAGTATCATAGAATTCTACATATTATATAGCGACAAAACCCACGTGATAGTGATATATACATGGCCGCATACAAGGTATCATTCTGCTGAATAATAAACCTCGTCTCTGTAATCCGCCCTTACATGGTGCAGCATATACAGATCTCTGTTTAGGCTTTGTTCACACTTTTGCGAATTCGGTTATAAATGTAAAATATAAACATATTGCCAAATTCATCATAAGGCAAATTTCATCGGTGATAATGTGTTCTGTAGGAGCGTCAGGTATTATATTGGGAGGTATATCATTGGGGGTGGTGCTATCCTTCCCAAAACCTTGTAAAGAGACTACGGGGGTCCATGAAGCAAATCGCCTTATAGTAAGCATACAAGCCTAATGGGAACATTAAATAAGTAACACACTGTCTACCACGTATAAGTAAGTATATAGGGCTATATATTGTATATAAATGACAAATGGGCGTCTCCCATTGGAGGGGTGCGACCCTAAACTCTAGCCTCCAATTAGTGTGGTCTATTTAGGGATATAATCCTCTGACAGGATACAAAAACACATAGAGGTCAGGTCTTGAACCTGGAATTGCTGCTACATTTGTACCCAAATATCCGACCTATAAAGTACAAGAATAAACTGAGTAGAATAGGAAGTGAAGAATACAGCATCATTAATGTCTGTACCTGTCTAAGGAGAACGGGAAGCAAAATTTGGTGACAGTCTGGAGGACTTCCTGCAAAGAAAGAGAGAGAGAGAGACGTGTCAGTAATCTCCATACACACTGACTACAGTTATTAGGGTTAGGTTCACATCATCATAAAAATAATAACAATAATAATCTATTTATATAGCGCCACCATATTCCGTAGCAATTTACAGATTTTGGGGAACACTAACAAATAAAAAAATAACAGTCATATGAAACGATAGGAGAGAGGGCCCTGCTCACAAGAGCTTACAGTCTATGAGGATGAGGGGGTGACACAAGAACTTACAGTCTATGAGGATGAGGGGGTGACACAAGAGCTTACAGTCTATGAGGATGAGGGGGTGACACAAGAACTTACAGTCTATGAGGATGAGGGGATGACACAAGAGCTTACTGGCTGATGAGGATGGAGGGGTGACACAAGAGCTTACAGTCTATGAGGAGGGAGGGGGTGGACACAAGAGCTTACAGTCTATGAGGACAATGAGGGGGTGACACAAGAGCTTACAGTCTATGAGGATGAGGGGGTGACACAAGAGCTTACAGTCTATGAGGATGAGGGGGTGACACAAGAGCCCCCCCCGCCCCTCATCCTGACACAGAGCTTAGAGTCATCTCCTCTGGATTTATGTTTTTGGTTAGGAGGAGAAATACAGAAATGCTGTTCCATAAAGTGGTTGTCCAGGATTTGAAAATTGTCTCCTATGTCCTTAAACAGCACCACCACTGACTGTGGTTTGTGGCGGGATAGCAGCTCAGTTAAATAGAAAAAATGAGCAAGGTGCAATACCACTTCTACCCAGAGCTGGTGAGGTTTATGAGAAAGCAGCCAGTTATTTAGTTTTGGTTTACCCACCTTATACAATGGTCACAAGGGTCTGAATAGTCCTATTACAGCCTTGCAGCGCTGGGACCTGTTCTGTCCCCGGGGCAACTCATGGCAAAGAGTTTGTATGTTCTCTCTGTGTTTGCGTGGGTTTCTTCCGGGTCCTCCATTTCCTCCCACTCTCCAACACATACTGGTAGTTGATAGATTGTGAGCCCCATTGGGGACAGGGACCTATTTGGACAAAGCTTGTGCAGGGCTGTGTTATATAAATAAAGGAATTATTATTATTAAAAATTAAAAAGTCCTTAGTATAGAAGTTGTTGGGGGCGATGGGTTACTTTTCTACCAAATACAACTGATGCATCCCTTCGCCATCCGGCATTAAAAACCAACAATATTGAAGTAATAAAAAACCACTAGGGAGTAATATAATAACACATTACACAAACTGCAACTCTCTGCCTTCACACACCAAATTTATATACAAATGCAAACAATGAATAAAGAAGGAGCGATCCCACAATGAGGATTAATCAAAACAAGAATGTGGAGTTCTGCGAGGGTTTGCCCCTGGAGGTGATAGTCCATGCACAGCATATGGGGTGCGGGAAGCAAAACCACCCTGTGCTTCTGCCAGCGCTGGTGCCTGTTACCTAGAAACCAGGGCTCAGGAGCGCAGCGGGACACGTGATCACCCAGGAGCAAGCGAGAAGTGACAGCCAATGTCACTTATCACCGCACAGATTCTTATTCTTCTTGTTTCAGTTAAGGGGGGTTTATCACTGTTTTTTTGGTTTCATAAGAGCACTCGGATATTTTGGCAAATTTTTTGTCGACTTTCTTAAAATCTTAACTATAAAAGCCAACCACCAGTGAAAAAAAGTGGTGTAGTAAGTGTGGGGCAGATGATAAGGTATTAATACTTCTCTCGCTCTTTCTGATTTTAAACTGAAGCCTCATCACCAGAGATTCCTGATCACAAATGGCCGCAGATGGAGGGTCATGGGATCTCCACCGATCCATTACAATCGCCCAATCTACTACTTTATCTTGTGTTATTGTAAATATATGTTGGCTAGTATTACAAAAGGTTTGAGAGATGTGGCTATAATGGGGGCATTGTAAAACTAAATAATTCTGGACCATGATGCATCTGAATCCCACCTCCAAAAAATATTCTTGAGATTCTAGAGAGATGTGGGCACTGGCAATGTCTGCTAGAGGAGAACCAGAAACTGACAATCCTAAAGGGAAAACCAGAGAAACTGACAATCCATCTAGGGAAAACCAGAGAAATGACAATCCATCTAGGGGAAACCAGAGACTGAAAGCTTCTAGAGAAGTGACCAAGACTAGCACTGCTCAGAGAAGGCAGAGGACTGGAAATTATTCTACAGGAAGCCAGGGACTGGCAATGCTTCTAGGGAGAGCCAAAGGGACTAGACAATGCTCAAGGAGAAGTGCCAGAGGGACTGGAAATTATCTACAGGAGAGCCAGAGGGACGGCATGCTTCTAGAGAAGCCAAGAGGACTAGAATGCTTCAGGAGAAGTGCCAGAGGACTGGAATTATTCTACAGGAGAGCCAGAGGGACTGGCAATGCTTAGAGAGAGCCAAAGGGACTAGAATGCTTCAAGGAAATGCCGGAGGGACTGGAAATTTCTACAGGAGAGCCAGAGGGACTGGCAATGCTTCTAGAGGAAGCAAGGGACTAGAAATGCTCAGGAAAGTCCAGAGGGACTGGCATGCTTCTAGAGAGAGCCAGAGGGACTGAGCTGTCTCTAGAGGAGAGCCGAAGGGACTAGACATGCTTCTAGAGGACGCCAGAGAGACTAGAAGTGTGCTAGAGGAGAGCCAGATGGACTGGAAAGCTTACTAGAGGACAAAATCGAAAAGAAGATAAGAAATGCTGCTAGAGGCACACGAGAGAGGACTAATGTATTCTAGATGAGAGCCAGAGGACTAGAATGTTTCCAGAGGAAAGTTTGGGGTACGGTGTAGGCAATGGCTTCAGGGGACTGAAATTGGATTCTATATGATGTCTGTTCTTCAAAGTCAATTATAGTCTTGCGCTATATTTTTGGTCTTCCTATATGAATCATGATACATCCAATCTACAGAATATGCACTAGAAGCAAATGGAAGCAGTAACGTTTTCGAGATAAATATGCACACAATGTCAAAAAATGGATCCATGGCACAAATTTTTAATCAATTATAATTTATAGAATGCCAATATTTCACTGCGGCCACTATTTGCAGAAATCTGTGAGTATCGCAGCAGTGATTTGGCTTTTTTGGAAGAATGTTTAAACCACAATCTCATCTGTCGGCTATAGTGTATGGTGTTGGTAGCCCCAACCCCTTAATATGGGGAAGTGGGTGGTGGCCTCCAACAAGCAGATCTTGGGGAGAAGCCCAATTGGGCATGTGGATTTCAACTGCCCCAAACCTTTTGTTCTAAACATGAGATGTTTCCCCCCTCTCTCAGGATACAAGGACCTCTTGACCATGTCTAACTTTCAAGCACATTAAAAAAGGTTTGATAGCTCAAAATTAACTTAAAGGGATGTGTCTTCAGGAGGGCAGGTCTAAACATTCATCCACACTATCAGGATAGTGACAGTTTACTAATAATGTCCTTCCAAATATTGGACATATTGTGATCCCGGATAACGAGGCTGGTGGCAATTTGAAGACCTCCCTCTGCATAAACACCATGGGACTATAGTTGGCTTGATGGACCTGTGTTTTTATTAAACCCTATACTATGATACTGACATGTTCCCTTTACATGACCCTTCGTACTTGTAAAGGTTGCATATTAAATACTACATTGATACTAGAGAGGAATAAGGGAGGTCTTCGTAGTAGGTTCCACCTCGGATCACCAGAAACGGTTATTTCCCAACTCCAGCTGGATATTCATTGTATTCTTATCATATATCAAGAGCGCATCTCTTAGCTGCCAGAGGAAAACTTATAAAAAACATCTTCAGAATCCCTACATTAAGACAGAACAGCCGAGAAGACCCTGATGCCCGCCCCTCCTATGCGACTGGCTGGTATTCATGGCGGCGGCTGATAATGGGATAATTATTTATTCGGGGAGTATGGAAAAGAGCACAAAGATAAAGTAGTTCTGGGGCATGACACGAGATACGCTAAGCAAAGTGAAACCAGTCTAATAAATAAACCAGCGTGCAAGGACTTCTCTTTTGGCAAAACTGAACGGATGCTTCGCGCTTCGGTTTATTTCCAACCGCCTCCATGTCCCAAAAAGCAAAATCAATCTAACCACAGCCCAATGGAGTGAACCAGAATAGTGTCACTACAACCTGTCTGGGAATGACAGATGTAGCAGGAAGGAGTTTGTCCCTTTTTTAAAAAATAAATTCTCTGAATACACCCTATGACAGGAATTGTAGGGTGTTCCTAACACAAATGAAGATAAATCTGGTGCACAGGTCTTACAATTGGACCTCATAGGGAACAGCGGGTCAATCGTAGCGAGCGTTCAGCTGTGAAAAACTTGTAAATCGGTAGAGCCTTTGGCGGGTAAAAAACTCTATTCGAGTGAGAAATTGTTTTTTCTGTAGAGGTGGAGGTCGAAAAGATGCAAACCAGATCTTTGCCCCTTCTCTACTCCAAAATGACGTTGATAAATGTGCCTCCACTGAAGTTTGGACCATATTAGTATGGAGGGATAGGCAGCATGGGATCATGCGGAATTATTATATACCTCCTTATGTAGGTTTTATTTTCTAGGTATCACCCATCTTCTAAATCATGGAGACCTAACAGGTAAATGGATGTCCAACCAAGAAAATCCCTGGAGAAAAAGCAGGGGCACTTCCATTTTGCACCCTTTATGAGCAGGAGGACTTGGGAGGTCATCAAGAATAGTAATGCTCTCAATGCTAGGGCATGCGGCACTGTACATGGATAACCATAATGGATCCATCTAGATGGCACTGCCACTCGTCCCTATTGGGATGCAGAGGTCCGAGGTTGGCTTTCAGAAGATAGTGATGGGCATTCGCAATTCATGAAGTAGATGACTTGGCTCAGTACCATGACAACTACAAGGCCACCTCTCTCCTAGGTGTGCAGCTGACCACCTGATAGCACCACTCAGACAAATCACTGGAGATAACACTTTCCAATCCTGCGGTCTCCCGGCTCTGTCCATATCTGCTACGGAATAAGTGCTCCGACAAACAACACTGAGGTAATGAATGGCTGTGTAACTGGAGATGTGGAAGCGGCAGCCAGATGTTTAACACACACCTTCTGCAGCGGAACAGCAACTCCTCCTCTGACAGCTTTGCAATCTCACCTCTCTTCTACTCTGCATTTCACCTAGGGGTACACAGCGAGGGGGGGGGGGGGCGGGGGACTCTGCTCCCAGTAGATGCTCTGAAGGCTGATGAATTGCTCAGGGGCTCAGGTTTCCACAATGGGTGAGAGCTAATTCTCAAACTGGATCATTGGGTGACAGCTCCCTGAGGTTTTTTTTTTTGTGATTTGGAATTATATACATTGTGTGAATGTTCACATTGTAGCAGAAGGAGGAGAGATGGAGAAACACAAACATTGTTGCAATTGTAATGACACGGACACTCGATAGTGTCCGAGGATACAGTATGCCCATGCCACTCCTATCCCTCAATTGAGATTTAAGGAATTATGTTACTATAACACAGCCTCATGCCAGACTTTGCAGTACGGATTTGATTCTTCATATGAGTACAGAAGACCTTATAGAAGTCAATATGTGACTATCAGCTTCTATGTAAGGTAATGGCTGTGCCTACATGTGTCACTCTTTCATGTCTCCATGTATGCCAGGTCAAAAACCGCTCCCTCTGATGACCATTATTAATTGCATTGACATACCAATAGGTTCATATAGATTTCACCCCCCCCCCCCAGTGTCACTGTAGGTCTAGATATGAGGGGAATGAAGGGGAACTCAAAACCAGTTGGGAGTATCCCGGCAGAGGCCGTTGCTCCTATCTACGCCTGGTCCGACTCTTGGGGCTCATTTACTAAGGGGCAGCGCGCCACACTTTTGTTAGATTTTCCAACGTTTCAGGATTTGCGCCCAGATTTTAACCTGGAATATGTCGCACACGATCAGATTGTGGACGCCATTGCACATGGCTTTCATGCAACAGAATCAGGGGTGGGCCAACGGACGAGTCCGACGGATTTCGGACTCAGCGCGGGATTTAACTTTCAAATTATGTCGCTAGACAAGTCACTTAATGCACCATGAAGAAGAAGGTGAACTCCGGCGGACCTGAGGCGGGAAGCGACACATGCAGGTATATCGGGGCGCACGATCTTAGTGTATCGCGGCACGTCCATTCCGGTTGGACAATGCACTTTTGGGGTACGCGTCAGGACTGGAAGTAAATGCCCCCTCGTTTTAGATGCTCACAACACCTGGCGAATACAAATAACCCCAATTGATGTATTGTGCAGCCAATATCTAGACGGTATGCTTCCTTCCATAATAATGTTCAGTAAAATCTACAAGATATTTCAGACTTAGCGCACCATGGTAAAAACAGACAAAATGTAAAAAAAAAATATATATTAACCAAGGCGAGTAACTAACATAGAATTTCAGAAAAAGATATGAGAGAAGCAATGCACTCGTCATCTTACAGCGTGGACGCAGGCAGATACCGTCAGTCTTTGAGAAGGTCCTAGTGACTGTCTCTGTCTGATCACCGCTACTCCTGTCTCATTTATTTCACAAACTTGCCAGAGAACTAACCATAATCAATGAGGGCTGGTAACCATCAATACCTTCCGTCTCTAAATCTTTGAGCGGAGCAGATTCAGCACAGATCCACGAACGCTCCAAATGTCAAGCCATGATTTGATTTGGCAGGCTTCAAACCTTGGGACAAGGAGCAGGTGGTGATGTCCGGGCAGGCGGTGACACTAAGAGGTCGCTCCCCCAGGGACCAGATCATACACTGCACTTATAAGGAGACACTTGCTATGGATCCATTGTTCCTCTTCATTAAGAGATTTTCTCATTTACAAAACAGACTTAAAACTGAGCTGATGTAAAGCTGCGATGAGAGCTCAGTGTGTACAGCATCCTAACTCCATGGTAACTTTATGTATTCATTCATATAATCAAAGAAAAAATTACAGAAATCATCAAAGGACCAATTACAGGGAAAGATGCATACATCCCTCAATCTTCGGTATAGTATGGGGCAACTTGCTATTAACCTCTGATCCTCGTGTTCTCCTTTATCCTTAAAAGAATCCTACCATCATGATAAACCAGGACCACTTACTCATGTCCGGCACAGTTTACTGTGGCAATTCTTCTTATATTTGTTATCCATGGCCTCCCCCCATCAAAAATCAACTTCATTTGAGATGAAAGCCGCTTCGTGCTGCAGATTCACAGTCTGTTACACTGGTGCAGAGCACGACCCCTCCACTTGTGTGCTGAAACTCTGCTGCAGTGAGATTACATCGGCAGGGGGAGGGTGGTAGAGCCAGGGAACCAGGGGGTAGGGTGAGGCAGTTTACGCCTGTGAAGTTACAGCACGGAGGGGCTCTGTAACACCTCTCTTCAAGAACTTCAGTTAATTTAAATAAATTCCATTTTAAAGGAAGAGGCTATGGATAACAAATATAAGATTACCGACACAGCCACGTCACCCCCTCATCCTGTGACACAAGAGCTTAGAGTCATCTCCTCTGGATTTATGTTTTTTGGTTAGGAGGAGAAATACAGAAATGCTGTTCCATTAAAGTGGTTGTCCAGGATTTGACAAATGTGTCTCCTATGTCCTGTAAACAGCACCACCACTGACTGTGGTTTGTGCGGGTATAGCAGCTCAGTTAAATAGAAAAAAATGGAGCAAAGGTGCAATACCACGTACTACCCAGAGCTGGTGAGGTTTATGAAGAAAGCAGCCAAGTTATTTAGTTTTTGGTTTACCCCTTTATCCAATGGATCACAAGGGTCTGAATAGTCCTATTACAGCCTTGCAGCGCTGGGGACCTGGGTTCATGTCCCCGGGTCAACATCTGCAAAGAGTTTGTATGTTCTCTCTGTGTTTGCGTGGGTTTCTTCCGGGTCCTCCAGTTTCCTCCCACACTCCAAAACATACTGGTAGGTTGATTAGATTGTGAGCCCCATTGGGGACAGGGACCTATTTGGAAAGCTTGGTGCAGAGCTGTGTATATATAAATAAAGGAATTATTATTATTAAAAATTAAAAAGTCCTTATAGTATAGAAAGTTTTGGGGCGATGGTTTACTTTTCTACCAAATAAAACTGGATGCATCCCTGCTCCAATCCGGCATTAAAAACCAACAATATTGAAGTAATAAAAAAAACCACTAAGGAGGAGTAATATAATAAACACATTACACAAACTGCAACATCTCTGCCTTCACACCAAATTTATATTACAAATGCAAAACAATGAATACAAGAAGGAGCGGATCCCACAATGAGGAATTAATCAGAAACAAGAATGTGGAGTCTGCGGAGAGGTATTGCCCCTGGAGGGATAGTCACCAGGCACAGCATATGGGGTGCGGGAAGCAAAACCAACCCTGTGCTTCTGCCAGCGCTGGTGCCTGTTACCTAGAAACCAGGGCTCAGGGAGCGCAGCGGAGCAACGTGTCACCCAGGAGCAGCGAGCAAGTGACAGCAATGTCACTTATCACCGCACAGATTCTTATTCTTCTGGTTTTCAGTAAAGGGGATTTATCACTGTTTTTGTTGTTCATAAGTAGCACTCGGATATTTATGGCAAATTTTTTGTCGACTTTCTTAAAATCTTAACTTAAATCCAACCCCAGTGAAAAAAAAAGTGTGTGTAAGTGTGGGGGCAGGATATAAGGTATTAATACTTCTGCTCCGCTTTCTTGATGTGTAAACTGAAGCCTCATCATCCAGAGATTCCTGATCACAAAATGGCCGCAGATGGAGGGTCATGGGATCTCCACCGATCCATTAACAATCGCCCAATCTACTACTTTATCTTGTGTTTTATTGAAATTAGTAATATATGTGGCAGTATTACAAAGGTTTGAGAGATGTGGCTTATAATGGGGGCATTGTAAAACTAAAATAATTCTGGACCATGATGCATCTGAATACCACCTATCCCAAAAAATATTCTTGAGATTCTAGAGGAGAGGTTGGGGGCACTGGCAATGCTGCTAGAGGAGAACCAGAGAAACTGACAATCCATCTAGGGGAAAACCAGAGAAACTGACAATCCATCTAGGGGAAAACCAGAGAAACTGACAATCCATCTAGGGGAAAACCAGAGGAACTGGAAATGCTTCTAGAGGAGAGCCAAAGGGACTAGAAATGCTTCAGGAGAAGTGCCAGAGGGACTGGAAATTATTCTACAGGAGAGCCAGAGGGACTGGCAATGCTTCTAGAGGAGAGCCAAAGGACTAGAATGGCTTACGAGGATAGTGCCAGAGGACTGGAATTATTCTACAGGAGAGCCAGAGGGACTGGCAATGCTCTAGAGGAGAGCCAAGGGACTAGAAATGCTTCAGGAGAAGTGCCAGAGGGACTGGAAATTATTCTACAGGAGAGCCAGAGGGACTGGCAATGCTTCTAGAGGAGAGCCAAAGGGACTAGAAATGCTTCAGGAGAAGTGCCAGAGGGACTGGCAATGCTTCTAGAGGAGAGCCAGAGGGACTAGAAATGCTTCTAGAGGAGAGCCAAAGGGACTAGACATGCTTCTAGAGGACAGCCAGAGAGACTAGAAATGCTGCTAGAGGAGAGCCAGATGGACTGGAAATGATTCTAGAGGACAGCCAGAGAGACTAGAAATGCTGCTAGAGGAGAGCCAGAGGGACTAGCAATGATTCTAGATGAGAGCCAGAGGGACTAGAAATGTTTCCAGAGGAAAG
Organism: Engystomops pustulosus; assembly: GCA_019512145.1. Taxonomy (NCBI): domain Eukaryota; kingdom Metazoa; phylum Chordata; class Amphibia; order Anura; family Leptodactylidae; genus Engystomops; species Engystomops pustulosus. Next base: position 63,063,132 of record CM033650.1, read on the forward strand.
TTTGGGGTACTGGCAATGCTTTCAGGGGACTGAAATTGATTCTATATGATTCTGTTCTTCTAAAGTCCAATGATAAGTCTTGCGCTATATTTTTAGGTCTTCGCTATATGAATCATGATACTATCCAATCTACAGAATATGCACTAGAAGCAAATGGAAGCAGTAACGTTTTCAGAATAAATATGCACACAATGTCAAAAAAATGGATCCATGGCACAAATTTTTAATCAATTATAATTTATAGAATGCCAAATATTTTCACTGCGGATGCCACTATTTGGCAGAAATCTGTAGAGTATCTGCAGCAGTGATTTGGCTTTTTTTGGAAGGAATGTTTAAACCACACATCTCATCTGGTCAACTATAGGTTATGTATTGGTACCAGCCAACCACTTAATATGGGGAAGGTGGGTGGTGGCCTCCCAAAAGCAGATCTTGGGGAGAGCCAAGAATTGGGCAGGTGGATTTCAACTGCCCAAACCTTTTGTTCTAAACATGAGATGTTTTCCCCCCTCTCTCAGGATACAAGGACCTCTTGACCATGTCTAACTTTCAAGCACATGTGAAAAAAGGTTTGATAGCTCAAAATTAACTTAAAGGGAATGTGTCTTCAGGAGGCAGGTCTACCAAATGTCATCCACACTTTATTCAGGATAGTGACAGTATTACAATAATGTCCTTCCAAAATATTGGACATATTGTGATCCCGGATAAGAGGCTGGTGGCAATTTGAAGACCTCCCTCTGCATAAACACCATGGGACTATAGGTTGGACTTGATGGACCTGTGTTTTTATTAAACCCTATACTATGATACTAGGACATGTTCCCTTTACATGCCCCTTCGTACTTTGTATAAGGTTGCATATTAAATACTACATTGATACTAGAGAGGAATAAGGGGGAGGTCTTCGTAGTAGGTGTCCACCTCGGATCACCAGAACAGGTTATTTCCCAACTTCCAGCTGGATATTCATTGTATTCTTATCATATATCAAGAGCGCATCTCTTAGCTGCCAGAGGAAAACTTATACAAAACATCTTCAGATCCCTAATTAAGACAGAACAGCCGAGAAGCCGCTGATGCCCCCTCTCCTATGCGACTGGCTGACTGTTATTCAATGAGCGGCGGCTGATAATGGGATAATTATTTATTCGGGGAGGTATGGAAAAGAGCACAAAGATGAAGTAGTTCTGGGCATGACACGAGATACGCCTAAAGCAAAGTGAAACCAGTCTAATAAATTAAACATCAGCGTGCAAGGGGACTTCTCTTTTGGCAAAACTGAACGGATGCTCCGCACTTCATTTATTTCCAAACCGCCTCCATTGTTCCCAAAACAAGCAAAATCAATCTAACCAGCTGCCCAATGGAGTGGAAACCAGAATAGTGTCACTACAACTCTGTCTGGGAAATACAGATGTAGCAGGAAGGAGTTTGTCACCTTTTTTAAAAATAAATTCTCTGGAATAACCCTATTGACAGGAATTGTAGGGTGTTCCTAACACAAAATGAAGATAAATCTGGTGCACAGGTCTCTACAATTGGACCTCAGTAGGGAACCGGGGTCAATCGTAGCGAGCGTTCAGCTGTGAAAACTTGTAAATCCGGTAGAGCCTTTGGCGGTCTAACCTCCTATTCGAGTGAGAAATTGTTTTCTGTAAGTGGAGTCGAAAAAGATGCAAACCAGATCTTTGCCCCTTTCTCTACTCCAAAATGACGTTGATAAATGTGCCTCCACTGAAGTTTGTGACCATATTAGATATGAGGGGAATGGCAGCATGGGATTTCATTGCTTGAATTTATTTACCTCCTTATGTAGGTTTATTTTCTATTGGTATCACCCATCTTCTAAATCATGGAGACCTCAACAGGATAAATGGATGTCCAACCAAGAAAATCCCTGGAGAAAAAGCAGGGGCACTTCCATTTTGCACCCATTTATGAGCAGGAGGACTTGGGAGGTCATCAGAATAGTAATGCTTCAATGCTAGGGTAGCGGCACTGTACATGGATAACCATGAATGGATCCATCTATAGATGGGCACTGCTCACTCGTCCCTATTGGGATGGCAGAGGTCCGAAAGGTTGGCTTTCAGAAGAAGTAGTGATGGCATTCCCTGCAATATTTCATGAAGTAGATGACTTGGCTCAGTACCATCTGACAACTACAAGGCCATCATCTCTCTCCTAGGTTGCAGCTGACCTACCTGATAGCACCACTCAGAACAAATCACTGGAGATAAACTTTCCAATCCTGCGGTCTCCCGGCTCTGTCATATCTGCTACGGAATAAGTGCTCCGACAAACAACACTTAGTGTAATGAATGGCTGTGTAATCTGGAGATGTGGAAGCGGCAGCCAGATGTTTAACATCACACTTCTGCAGCGGAACAGCAAGTCCTCCTCTGACAGCTTGCAATCTTCACCTCTCTTCTACTCTGCATTTACACACTTAGGGGTACACAGCGAGGGGGGGGGGGGGGGGGGGCTCTGCTCCCAGAATGCTTCTGAAGGCTGATGAATTGCTCAGGGGGGCTCAGGTTTCCACAAGTGGGTGAGAGCTAATTCTCACAAATGGATCACTATGGTGAACAGCTCCCTGAGGTTTTTTTTTTGTGGATTTGGAAATTATTTACATTGTGTGAATGTTCACATTTAGCAGAAGGAGAAGATGGAGAAACACAAACATTTGTTGCAATTGTAATGACACTGGGACACTCGTAGTCCGAGGATACAGTATGCCCAGTGCCACTCCTATGCCACTCAATTGAGATTTTAAGGAATTATGTTACTATAACACAGCCTCATGCCAGACTTTGCATACAGGATTTGATTCTTTCATATGAGTACAGAAGACCCTTATAGAAGTCAATATGTGATCTATATCAGCTCTATGTAATGTAATGGCTGTGCCTACAATGTGTCACTCTTTCATGTCCATGTATGCCAGGTCTTAAACCGCTCCCTCTGATGACCATTATTAATTGCATTGACATACCAATAGGTTATATAGATTTCACCCCCCCCCCCCCTAGTGTCACTGTAGGTCAGTAGATATGAGGGGAATGAAGGGGAACTCAAACCAGCTTGGGAGTATCCCGGCAGAGGGCCGGTTGTGCCTATTTCTACGCCTGGTACGACATCTTGGGGCTCATTTACTAAGGGGCAGCGCCCACACTTTTGTCAGATTTTCCAACGTTTTCAGGATTTGCGCCCCAGGATTTTTAACCTGGAATTATGTCGCACACGATCAGATTGTGGCGCCATTGCACTGGCTTTCATGCAACAGAAATCAGGGGTGGGCCAACGGACGATCCGACGGATTCGGACTCAGCGCGGGATTTAACTTTCAAATTATGTCGCAAGACAATGCACTTTAATGCACCAGGAAGAAGAAGGTGAACTCCGGCGGACCTGAGCGGGAAAGCGACACATGCAGGATATCGGGCGCACGATCTTAGTGTATCGCGGCACAGTCCATTCCGGTTGGACAATGCACTTTTGGGGTACGCGTCAGGACGTGGAAGTAAATGCCCCCTCGTTTTAGATGCAGCACAGACACCTGGCGAATAACAAATAACCCCAAATTGATGTATTGTGCAGCCAAATTACGTACGGTATGCTTTCCTTCCATAATAATGTTCAGTAAAATCTACAGATATTTCAGACTTTAGCGCACCATGTAGAAACAGACAAAATGTAAAAAAAAAAATATATATTAAAAGGCGAGTAACTAAACATAGAAATTTCAGAAAAAGATATGAAGAGAAAAGCAATGCAGCTCGTGTCATCTTACAGCGTTGGGACCAGGCAGATAGACCGTCAGTCTTTGAGAAGGTCCTAGTGACTGTCTCTGTCTGATCACCGCACTCCTGTCTCATTTATTTCACAAACTTTGCCAGAGAACTAACCATAATCAATGAGGGCTGTGTAACCATCAATACCTTCCGTCTTAAATCTATTGAGCGGAGCAGGATTCAGCACAGATCCATCGAACGCTCCAAATGTCAAGCCATGATTTGATTCTGGGCAGGCTACAACCTTGGGACAAGGAGGCAGGTGGTGAATGTCCCGGGCAGGCGGTGACACTAAGAGGTCGCTCCCCCCAGGGACACAGATCATACACTGCACTTTGAAGGAGACACTTGCTATGGATCCATTTGTTCCCTCTTCATTAAGAGATTTTCTCATTTACAAAAACAGAACTTTAAAACTGAGCTGATGTAAAGCTGCATGAGAGCTCAGTGTGTACAGCATCCTAACGCCATGGTAACTTTATATGTATTCATTACAATATAATCAAAGAAAAAATTACAGAAATCATCAAAAGAGACCAATTACAGGGAAAGATGCATACATCCCTCAATCTTCGGTATATTATGGGGCAACTTGCTATTTAACCCTCTGATCCTCGTGTTCTCCTTTATCCTTAAAAGGAAATCTACCATCATGATAAACCAGGGACATTACTCATAGGTCCAGGCACAGTTACTGTGGCAATCTTCTTATATTTGTTATCCATGGCCTCCCTCCATCAAAAATCAACTCTCATTTGAGATGAAAGCCGCTTCGTGCTGCAGATTCACAGGCTGTTACACTGTGCAGGAGCACGATCCCCCTCCCACTGTGTGCTGAAACTCTGCTGCAGTGAGATTACATCAGGCAGGGGGAGGGTGGTAGAGCCAGGGAACCAGGGGGTAGGGTGAGGCAGTTTAACAGCCTGTGAAGTTACAGCACGGAGGGGCTCTGGTAACACCTCCTTCAAGAACTTCAGTTAAATTTTAAAATTACATTTTAAAAGGAAGGAGGCTATGGATAACAAATATAAGATTACCACAGCCACGGGGTGCCAGGATCTACGAGTAAGGCAGATGGTATAAAAATAACAAATTAACGATTGTCACCCTTCTGCGAAGTTCTGTTTCAGCATGGTTTTGCCCATCACTACCGGTCTCTGATGCTAAACAGAGGCTCAGCGGTGACATGGTGCAGCTTCATGTTAAAGTGGTATGCTGATGTTAGATGATTACCACTTACCTTCCCGTCCCCGGGTGCACAGACTCTCTTTTAATATAACTTACAATGGCCTCATTTAGGAGAAATGTAACTTTATAAAATATGCAAATGAGCAAAACATGCTCTGTCTCTATATAATTTATTCATGCCCCGCCCCTACAAAGCCGGTGATGTCACCGTATAGGCGGACCAAGTAGGGCCTGGTCATGAATAAATTATATAGAGGCAGAGCATGTTTTGCTCATTTGCATATTTTATGTTAAATTTCTCCTAAATGCGGCCACTGTAAGTTATAATAAAAGAAGATCAGTGCACCTTCAGACAGGGCGGTCAGGTGAGTTGTAATCATTTACCATCAGCTAGATGTCCTTTAAGAAAAGTGCTAAACATGAAAGATTGGGCACAATGATTTTAATTTCTGAGTCATGAGAGTTATTAAGAATGTTAATCTGAAGTGTTGATTCTTCTACATCAATGATGGCTAACCTATGACACGTGTGTCAGTGCTGACACGCGTAGCCATTTTCACTGACACACGGCTGCCTGAGAGTTAAGTTTCATCCTACATGACCAGGTGCAGTAGCCGGGAGGCTGAGAGATTGCACTGAGCTTCCGGCACTCCCCCCTCCTCCTCCTCCTCCCCCGGGCCGGCTCCTCCCCATGTGTGAGCTGTGCCTAGTGTCTCCAGTCAGCACAGGTATCAGCATGGGGCACAGCAGGAGAGGTGACCCGGCCATACACCCAAGAGGCTCCTCTGCAGCTCCTGATAGTTGTGGTGGGGGGAGGATGGCATAACAGTCAGAGGTCACATCGCTGCTGCCTTGTGTGATGTCCCAGCAGCTGCCACCTCTACACTGACCATCTCCACAGCAGGGGCAAGGGAGGACAACCACTTTCATCATATAGTAAGTAAGGTCAGTGCACTGTATGATGGAAGACAGTCATCAGGGCTTGTGTGTCAGTTTTGTGATGTACAAGCCCAGACATTGCGATTATTTTGCTCCTCACACCTTCTCCATGCCAAGAGGGCATGAGGGAGATGCATACAGCGGCGCCTGCGCCCTCGCTATAACCTGTGAACTTTCATGACTGAAAGTTCACAGGTTACTAAGCATTTCCACACCTGTCTGATTGTAACCGATCTATTACAATGTGCGATTTGCACATAGTAATAGATGATTGGGAAAATCCCCACATACTGCCAGACTGTAGTATACTGTTGTATGGCAGTACATGGTAGGATTAATCAGACAACCTACGGTTAAAGTACCCTAGAAGTTAAATAGCATACATATTTGTTATTTAAACTATAAATATCACAAAATTATGTTTTTTTTTGTCAAGGTGACACACCACCCGAGTTATGCTCGGTTTTTTGGCGAATTTTGACACACCAAGCTCAAAAGGTTGCCCATCACTGTTCTACATGGAACAATAAGACATCCTATGAAAATAAGACCTAGTGCCTTTTTAGGAGCACAAATTTATATGGAGGACACAAGATAAAAGCTTTGGATTGATTTGCCCTTTTCCATCTTGTCCATATATTTGTATGGAGCAGAAGTGTATATAATGTATGGTATTCCACCTTATCAGATCCTGCATGCGGTACATGGGCTTTTTCCATGTATTAGGAAGATCTTCATCTTGTGGGCTCTATTGTTCCCTGTCCCCTGCAGATAATACACAGAGGCTGACATAAAGTCATCCATCTCCCTCCTCTTGGAAGACCCCGCTCTCCTCAAAACTGCAGCTAGGTGCCAAATATTGATGCTGCCCTGCTGCTTCCTGCCATGGGAGACCACAGACATATCTGCAAGCAATATGGCAGGACAAAGCTTTGAATATTCAAGTCAAGCAACTTCATCTTTTAAGGGTGGGAGCGCTTCATTATGGGATGTGTGTCATTACATTAAGTCTATGGACACGTTTGCTTTCTATGTCGACAGCCAACACAATTTTTCTATTTTTTAATTTTTAAACTCTGCAAAAAGTTTCAAAAATATGTTGTGTATTTACCTAGAAGTGGATTTAGAATCTCCTCTACTATCCAATAGCATAACTGTATGTAAAATGTATACAGGCAGTCCCCGGGTTACGTACAAGATAGGGTCTGCAGGTTTGTTCTTAAGTTGAATTTGTATGTTAAGTCGGAACTGTATACTTTATAACTCAAATTTTTTTTTGGTCTCTGTGACAATTGGGTTTTAAAAATGTTGGGCTGTCATAAGAACCAGGATTAACAATAAAGCTTCATTACAGATACATTTGATAACAGTTATAGCTGTTTATTTTAACCTGTTACTAAAGTACTGTAAATTACCATAATCCAGAAGTCTGTTTGTAACTAGGGGTCATCTGTAAGTCAGGTGTTCTTAAGTAGGGGACCGCCTGTACGATAAATTTTAGAGGTGCCATGTAGGGAGCACGATAAAGACCCATAGATGGGAAAAAATTAGTAAAAGGGTCCAAGAGCAGAAATGGTTAATACTGCACGATTGTAAAACCACCGTGGAATAGAATGAAAAGAACAACAGACCAGTAGGATATTATTTTCAAGAAGAATGTGAACCCATCCCAACATCATTAACATGGCTCACTGGAGACCTGCCTTGGGCATATGCAAAATCCTATTGTTGTACTACAGATGCCCAAAACCTTCTTGGCATAAGGCATCAAGAAGGAGGTGGCATAAAGAACCTTTGATCATGACTAAGAAAAAAAATTTAACACTGAAATATATACTAAAAAAAAAATAAGAAAACATAAAGTAAAAAAATGATAGAAACATAACAAAAACATATAAACAATAAAACAACCTGGGGAAATATAGATGTAGGTCTTAGTATTGTTACTATTACGTGTCGTCTGATTACATTTAGTAAACATATAAACGATTTTTGTTTTTAAATAATTTTTTGGGATTTTTATTTTTATTGAAGGAGCAAAAGGACATGTATACGGAGGAAAAACGACAAAAGTGCTTCTCCCAGCGATCAAAGTGTTACATGTATTTTACTTTTATATCGTTTTCAAATGGGTTTAATAAAAATGTATACTCCTGAAGCCCATTCACCATGATCCCCTCAGTGCTACATGTGCAAAGGGTGAGAATTTGTGCAGCACTTTTCATTTTCTTTGGGGGTTTTTCATTCCTCTCGTCTCTGGGAAACGGGCTGCCAAGCCTTGTAGACTGCATTCTGTGTCATTAATTGGGAGCGGTGGTAATGAGGAAGCCGCCTTGTATTCATCAGAGAGGAGGCGGATTGAAAGCGACTGACAAATGCTGTTCACGAACACTGGCACCCTCTCCCTGGACAAGGCACCCGCGGCCCCTGTCCTACTCTAATCAATAACACCTTCCCTTGCCAGCGCAGGAGTGGAGGGAATATCTATATCTAACATTATCCTAAATATTAGGGAAAAAAGTAAAGGTAATGCGCTCCTTGGCTTAGGTCAACATCAATGGAAATGCAACTTTTTGAAAGTTTATATTTGGAGTCTCAGGTGGCTACTCTATATACAGATGCAATTTTTTTAATAACATTTTTCAACTTTTACAGTGGACAATGAAGATAAAAATGCACCCACACTCCCAGAAGCTATAAATGGGTTGCACCTTGCAATGTACAGGGTATCAGACACTGCAAATATGACTTGTCAGTCAGTTGGTAAGGAAACAAAAGCAGAAATCTGGATGCGGGAGAAGTCTCACCGTTCCAGTGTTAACAGACTACAGCTCTGTTAACACTAGAACACATGTACGGCTGCTTCTCCGTTCACTTCTCTGGGTCTGACAGCGCATTGCACATCTATCGCCCATAAAAAGTACTGAACTTGGTAGTGTGCCATCAAGAATACTCTACTTATACAAAGGAACAGATTTGTCCTTAAAGGAACACTCCAGTCACAGCCGATTCTTTCACTTATACCTTGTACATATGGGCTGGAGGGGAGGAGCATGGCTCCAGTTCGGTTCTAGTCATGCTCCTCCCTTAAGACCCCATACCATGAATTATTCAATTAATTCGCTTTGACTGCAATGTTCTTTCAACACATCCCATGCACAGTAAAGTACTCAGAGACCTGGGTAGTCCTAACCTGTGGGAGAACGCAGGTTAAACCCCGGTCCAATCTACCGTGACTGTGGTAATCTTCTTATATTTGTTATCCATGGCATCTTTCCTTCTAAAATGAACTTTTACAATTATGCTAATGAACCAGAAGGGCTCAGATGAGCATTGCTAGAACCCCTCTGTGATTCTGGCTTCAAAGGCAGTTAGAATGTCTTTCCCTTCTGACTCATTAGCATAATTTAAAAGGTTGATTTTAGAAGGAAGAAGGCCATGTATAACAAAAACAAGAAGATTGTCACAGCAACAGCACCTGCATCTATGGGTAAGTGTCCCTGGTTTAACATGATGAATTTTGATGGTAGATGTTCTTTACGGTTGCTTTGTGTAACCAAAGAGAAGCAGGATGAAAAACTGCCCCTTCCCATCATACTATTAGCTGGCTTGGTCTCCGCACATCAGTCTAGCGTCTTTACCTGTAATCCCTTGAAAACTAGAACCAACATAGTTTTATAAAGTAATGCTCTAAGCCTCTGTTCTGGCTTATATATAATTGCCCATAGCATGTAGAGATGTATAGGTAGATGTAGACATGGGCCACAACCTTGTAAACTTCTGCTGCAATACAGATATAAATTGTCCAGCGGTCCAACCAACTACGCAAGAAAAACCATGAAAACAAAGGGGACGTGATGGACCAGGTTTGATTAGTATCCCCCTCATCCTCATAGACTGTAAGCTCTTGTGTCACCCCCTCATCCTCATAGACTGTAAGCTCTTGTCCCCCCCCCCTCATCCTCATAGACTGTAAGCTCTGTGTCCCCCCTCTCCCTCATAGACTGGTAAGCTCTTGTGTCATCCCATCATCCTCATAAGACTGTAAGCTCTTGGTGGTCACCCTCATAGACTGTAAGCTCTTGTGTCACCCCCCCGCTCTCCTCATAGACTGTATGCTTTTGTGTCACCCCCCTCATCCTCTAGACTTAGCTTTGTGTCCCACCCCCCCCCCCCCCCTTTTCACAGACTGTAAGCTCCTTGGGTCACCCCTCACCTCATATACTGTAGCCTGTGTCACCCTCATCCTCATAGCTTTCAAGCTCTTCTTGTGTCACCACCCCTCATCCTCAGAGACTGTAGCATTCTTGTGTCACCCATCATCTCATACTGTAAGCTCTTGTGTTACCCCCTCATCCCATCAACTGTAAGCTCCTTGTGTTACCCCTCACCTTAGACTGGGTAATCTCTTGTGTCACCGTCCTCATCCTCAATAGACTCTAAGCTCTTGTGTCACCTCCTTCATCATCATGCAGACTGGCCAAGCTCTTGTGTCACCCCTTCATCCTCATAGACTGTAAGCTCTTGTGTCCCTCCTCTCCTCATCCTCAGACTGTAAGCTCTGGTGTAACCCCCTCATCCTCTAGACTGTAAGCTCTTGTGTCACCTCCTCATCCTCATAGACTGTAAGCTCTTGTGTCACCTCCTCATCTCATAGACTGTAGGTCTTGTGTCACCCCCTCATCTCATAGACCATGATGTCAAACCTTTTCGAGGCCGAGTGCCCAAACGACAACAAAGACCCCCCGCTTATTTATCGCAAAGTGCCAACACAGAATTTAATTAAATTTGTGATTTATAATCCCTTCTCTGTCACAGCTTTCATTGATACCAGCACCTGAGACACCAATAAATCATAAAATAGTCCCCAGGTAGAGCTGTCACTTTAAAATAGCTCTGTGCACAGCAAGTCCCTGGCAGTCTGGGGACTGCGGAAGATACCTGGAGTCATCTACTCTGGTGATGAACCTGAGTGCCCCCGAAATGGCTCTGAGTGCCACCTCTGGCCCCCATGCCATAGGTTGCCATCACTTTCATAGACTGTAAGCTCTTCGTGTCACCCCTCATCCTCATCGGACTGTAAGCTCTTGTGCCTAATACTTGGCTTTCACCTGTCCCTTACCTCCAGACTTTAAGCTCTTCGTGTCACCCCTTATCATTCATTGACTGTGGTAACGCTCTTCGTGTCACCATCCCCTCATCCCTCATAGACTGGAAGCTCTTGTCTCCTGCCCACCCCTCATTATGACGTCTAAGCTCCGTGCACCCCTCATCCTATAGAATATAGCTGTATACATCTATGCTTAAGCTCAGTGGTCCACCCCTCATCCTCATAGTGTAAGCTTCTGTTGTGTCACCCTTAATCCTCATAGACGTAAGGCTCTCGTGTCACCCCCTGCCTCAGGACTGACCATGTGCACCCTCAATCAGGAACATATCTAAGAATTATGAATTGGGTTAAACAGACTTTTATGTGAATTCTCTAACATATAGTATAAAAGATTCAGACTGACTTTAGTGTATCATTCTGTATAGATGTATAGCCCCCCCCTCCCCCCACCAAAACACAGAGCGTTAAGTATATTAAACAGCCAATTATTCTTTGCAGCCATAAAAGAAGGTAATATAAGGTGGAGAGTAATGAGGATATTGTCATGTCAAAATAACTCCTCCTAATGCCTTGGAAGCAAATGGAGCAGAAGAAATTCCAGTTAATTTGGGGAAGGTGCGGAATGTAAAAGCAACATACAAACACGATTATATAAGAACATAGGGGTAAGTAATTATCACACAACTAATATTCCTAAAGATGTCGCATCATGAAAAGACGCCAGGAGGGTAAAAAGCATCGCTAAAGGTCACTGCAGAAAAGCGATGTACAAATCATTAAAATTTTATCATTCAAACTGCACAGATGGACTTTTTTTTGTTAATTGTAAAATCCTTGAATTTTTTAAAACATGATTATTTCTATTCATTATTCAATCCCTCCCTCCCAGGAGAAACTATGCAGATCTACACCCCCAGCACAGATTTATGTGTCATACACTGGGACCTACCTCTACTACTATGGGGACTACAGGAGGAGATACATCTCCTGAGACACATGACAGGAGTCTATACATCATCATAGGAAGGAATAAACCAAACAGTACTCATCAAGTTCTCTCTCTCTATCCTTCTCCCTATCCCCCGACCCACATCTCTCTCCTCCTTCGATCCGCCTACCCCAACTCTCTCTCTCTCTACCATCTTCCCCCATACCCCAACCCACCTCTCTCTCCATCCTTCTCCCTACCCACCTCCTCTCTCCATCCTTCTCCCTACCCAACCTCTCTCTCTCCATTCCTTCTCCCTACCCACCCTCTCTCTCTCCATCCTTCCCTACCCACCTCTCTCTCTCTCCATCCTTCTCCCTACCCACCTCTCTCTCTCTGCATCCTTCTCCGTACACCCCCTCTCTCTCTCCAAGTCCTTCTCCCTCACCTCACCGTCTCTCTCTCTCCACAGTCCTTCTCCCATACCACCCTCTCTCGTCGCTCCACCTTCTCCTACCCACCTCTCCTCTCTCTCCCTCCTCTGTCTCCCTACCCACCCTCTCTCTCTCTCTCGAGCCTCTCCCTACCCACCTCTCTCTCTCTGCATCCCTCCCCCTCTCTCTCTCCCACCTTCTCCCTACCCACCTCTCTCTCTCTCCATCCTCTCTCCCTACCCACCTCTCTCTTCTCCATCCTTCTCCCTACCCCCTCCGCTCTCCTCCATCTCCCTAACCCACCTCTGCTCTCTCCATCTTCTCCACCCACCTCTCTCTTCTCTCCTTTCCGTACCCACCTCTCTCTCCCCTTCTTCTCCTACCACCTCTCCTTCCCATCCTACCCTCCACCTACCCACCTCTCCATTGCTTCGAATATCCATCATACAAATATCTTAAACATTCTTAAAGGGAACCCGTCACCCATTTTTCACAAATACATCTAGTGGTAGGTTGCCATAGAGCCCTAGTAACTAACGGAGACCCTTTTTTTTTTAAGCTAAAAATTGTTCCCCTCAGATTCCCAATAAAATCAGAGGCCTGCTATCTAAAAACGTAGAAAAGAGTCGAGGGCCGTTGTGAAAAATGTGGTGACAGGTTCCCTTTAAATATATCTATCCATCTTATATGCATCACATACCTCATCTCTTTATATCCATCTCATATCCATTTATCTATCTACTTACCCATCTCATACCTATATGTCTATCTAGACAAGGAAAGCCAAAGCAACAGAACACAAAAGAAAATAGTGGGTGCACGACAATTAGGGCCCCCTCACATCCACCTAGTGTCTTCCCATCTATGCTATATCTATCAAATATGTATCTATTAATATCAGTTCTCAATATTTAAATCCATTAATGTCAGCGGAATCTCTTTCTATATAAATGTGGGTATCTATATGTATATACATATATATCCACAGTATCTGCTAACTCCCCGGGTTATTTTTGGGGCATGCCCGCCTATAATCCCAACAGCACAGTCTATACTATTGTGATGCTGAAGTCTTATTAAAGCATGTAAAGGGAATCACACTGTCAGCAGTTCCCTTCTATCTAGAACATCTTGTATATGTATTAGCCAGATCAAGGAGGAAATAATATTGAAGAACAATCTCTCAGAGGAAGATTTACTTAGGCTCTGGTTACATTTGCTCTGCTATTTTCTCCAGTAAAATGCCAGGTCCTATGGTAGATCAGATTATACAGTGTATATACTATGCCACCTGTGCCCGCTATAGACGCCTGGAGCACTGTGTGGAACGTTCACCCATTAGTAAATGTGCTCCCCTTACAATATGACAAATTCATCCCAGCATTTGTCCTCCAGAAGACAGAGAAGCTACAGAGATGAAACCTAGCCGCACCGCTCCTGGCCTTGTACTTTCCAATGACTCTATACTCGGCCCCGTACACAAGGCACAGGAAGCGCCAGTGACTGCACTGATCCTGGGGTTCCCCGGTGCACAGAAGAGATTCACTAGTAGAAGTAGTGAACCAAGTGTCATATAAGAACGCATCAAAAGACAATAAGGCATTTTGTTTTTTAATGATTTTTCAATTATTTTTTTTTTTAGATATGAAAATCTAGAAAAAAAAATATCAAAACTGCAATCACAGTGTAAGATTTTTACATCCGATTTTTACAGCTTAAATTTCCTTGAAACAAACTGACCGCAACAGGATGGCATCCAATGTTGTCCAGTTTTTTCACGTACCCATTGATTTCAACCGGCGAGGTTCAAGGAACGACTCAAACGAGTACAGTGCACGTGATGTTTCTCAGATAGGATTGGATCAATGGACGGTGAAAACCATCTGACGTGTGCATAGCACAATAGACTATGAGAATTATGTGCGATATAGAGTCGGATAACACTCTAAAAAACTTTCTTAAAGGGGTTATCCGGGTGTTAAAAAATTACTAAGGGCCGGGCTGGGGTGGGCTATTTAAACATAATAAACATGTACTTACCTTGTCCGGCGCTGCTGATGTCCCGCGACGCGGTCAGTCTCATCTGTGCGCCGGTTTATATACAGGGGCACACAGGGAGCTTTCTGACGGCCGGAAGCTCCCAAACGACACCATCTCCCAGCGCTTACAATGCAGAGATAGGGACGGATGGGAGGAGCCGGCCATTTCGCGGACCGGAAGCTCCATGTGCGCGGCTTCAGAACCTCCAACGGGTGAGAGTAGTCCCATACCCTAGGAACTAGAGTTTCTCACTGAGTGCCTAAAGCACTTGGTCCGCAGAATGGTTAGCACCATCCACAGAGTGATCCAGCCTTGGGGGACACTGCACGGTCCATGGTTCACAAACCCACCTCAGCAAGTGTGAAGCTGCCTTAACTATAAAGGGGTCTATAGGGCGGCTGTTGTGGTCTCCATTATTCCCTCTATTTTATTGTCCATGGTTCTTTCAGCCAACACCTCTGCTAAAACTACTAAGTATACAGATAATATTTTTTTTAAAAAACGACAATCTGGACGGATCTGGAGCCCGACAGTTTAGGTGACATCAGTCTTCACTCCAAGGAGAATCACACATAGATCTACACATCCAATACACAAACAGCATGTAAAAGGAGTCTGTTTGTATAGTAGCAGTAAGTGTATGCAAAGTGTTAGTGTTACAGCAGTCAACAGAATAGAGGAATAAAATGAATGCGAAAAAAAAAAAACATTAAAAACTGACAATGCTGAAAGAAATCCCTGCCCTTGGGAGCCTACAATATAAATATTTATACATTATCCCAAAATCCTTGAATCACAGCGGCAGCATGAAAAGCAGCATGCTCCGTATATTCCATATGTCACATAACACTGGTTTTCTTACAGAACACTGACTGAAGGCTGGGAAATAGGAGAGAGAACGGACATAAAAATTCCCAGCAGTACAACATAACCCTACCCCCTAAAAGGCAAAGAGAATGCGGAAGGATTACAATTTTAGAAATAGAGAAATTTTGTGTCCCGAGATTGTATCTTTCTGGGGCTGCGACCAAATCTTTCTAAAGTGCAGCCCGATTATGGTCAATGAGATCCAGTGGTGTCCATCATATGATCCCATCCCATTTGACTTTTTTTTTTCCCCATTAAAGAACAAAAAAAAAACTGAACAAAACCTTAAATTATTTTTTTATTATTATATTGTACTGTATTTTATGCGTCCAATTTAGATTATAAATACACACTTATTAGTTCTTACAGGAACCTACCACTTGGTATGCAGTTTCCGTGGCAATATCGGCACCAGCTCAGGTGAGCTGTGCCGGAGCTTATTTAGTTAGTGTTTTAAAACCGCGTTAATCGCGGTTAAAACCTTTTTAAACGTTAACTGGCCGCAGCAGGTACGCGGCGCTCGGCGCTTCCCTGCGCGCGGCTCTCATTCACTTCCTATGTAGCCGCGTGCACGGTAAGCGCCGAGCGCGTACCTGCCTGCGCCGGCTACAACGTTTAAAAAGTGTTTTAAACCGCGATACCGCGGTTTAAAACACTAACTAAAATAAGCTCCGGCACCAGCTCACCCTGAGCTGGTGCCCGATATTGCCATCGGAAACCTGCCACTACAAGTGGTAGGTTTCCTTTAAACTTTGACCATAAACTCCTTTCATCATCTAGGGTTCAACTTTATGACTTGGGAGAAAAGTTTGTTCATAGACACTTTTTAGGAATGAATCCATATGTCCAACACATTGGGCAGTACAAGATTATTCTTTATATAATAGAAAACATAAGAAAGAGCACAGCCAAGTGTCACAGACCGACGCGTTTCGACACACAGCCTTTATCAAGGTCTGCAAAAGTTTGTTGATAGTGATTCTTTTTTTAGGTCTAAAAAGGTAAAAATTTTATATTTAGGGATTTATTTATTTTTTTTACCAAAAGACAATCCATTAATATATGGGATTGCTTAAAGGTTATTCCAAGGTTAAAAAATATGGCTGCTTTCACCCAAAAACTGTTCCCCTCCTGACCATGGGTAATGTGTGGCACTGCAGCCAAGCTCAATTTACTTTTACACAGCTGGGCTGCAATACCAGCACCAAACACGGTCAAGTGTGGCGCTGTTTTTTGGAATAAATGAGACTTTGCTTCAACCAAACAAATCCTTTAATTGCAACATTTTACATTAAGACCCCAAAAGAACATGGTATTTAACCGTCTAATGTCAACACCTTTAAAAAGTAATGGAATGTTAGTTGAGTTTACCATTGTCTTAAAATTGGTGGGGGCGTGTAAACTGAGTATGAAGGGGGTTTCACTTCTGACCAATGTGTGGACCCTATCTTCAGGCTTATTATGTGAAACATGGGGTAGAAAAATCCATGGGAGGCCGTTTACTCGTAAGGATAAAAATGTAAATTAAATAAATAAATAGAACATAAAATGAATAAAATACAATATATACACAAAGGAGAAAAGTAACAAAATTAAATATAAATATTACCGTAAATATATATTTTTTTTCTCTCCAAAAAAAGTTGACAAAGCTAAAAAAAATCTACTCAGCTGCAATTCTTTCTAGCCTTGATATTTTTCCTGCTGTGATGCAAGCTTTACCAAAAGGCGGTGATAAGGGAAGGGATCCCATAAAAAAAACTTTTCACAGAATGTGTACCCAGTATCTTAAATAGCTGTAAGTGGATTGAAGATATGATAACATTAGTTGCCACAATGAGCCACCAGGGAAGCGTCTCGCACTTTGTGTTGAATAAATAAATAAAAATTAAAACCCGCTCACAGTTACAGTCCGTCCCTCGGGACTCCACTGCTTGTCTGGCCAAAATCCTCATTGATTTGTTCCGTGTGTGTTATAAAGCACTTCATCTTGGCCAGTCTATTATTAACCCCACGACTGCTGAGAGGCTATTTAAAGCACAAGAGAAACACGTTACGTAGAGAGCGGCCTAAAAAATGTGTCAGGATTACAATATCATATTTATACTATAGGATACTAACCAAAAATAACTCGACCTAATAGGTAGTAACGTATGGGCAAATAAAAGGAAATTCTATTGCCGACTTTTCAGATCATCGCATCTGGTAGACCTGAAGGTATCCATATAAACTCACAGCTATGTCTCCCAACCTTACCAACTACACTAATTCTAAGGTAGGCAAAGCAAGCAGATATGTGTGGAATGGTTTGGGTTCAATTCACACTTATATCAAGGATTCGGATATGAACACCAAAAAAAAAAAAAAACAGAAACTAAAAACGGAAGATACACTCAAGGTATTGTGTTTGTCTTCCATATGTCAATTTACCTACCGAGGAGGAAGGAGGGGGGGCAACGTGCGAGAAGCCACGATCCGGAAGTTGAGCGGCCTGCCAAGTGCGGCCATGTGAAAGGAGAAGGGAAGGGCACTGGAACCTGCCAAGCGCAGTTGTGAACTCTGCCTAAGGCTCCATTCACATGGCCGTATTTGGCAGCTAGTTCACAGCCGCCATAGAGGTGCATTACCGGGCACATAAACAGGCCACTCGGCTTACGGATTGCTGGCTTCTCACACGAATGTATGAATGGAGCCGAAGAAGGGGGTAGAAACTGACACAAACCTCTGACAAAAAGGTTCAGTCCTTGAAGTTCAGCATCTTTCCCACCTTCAACATTTGCGGTCGCTTGGAAAAGTCATACCTATTATTCACCCAACCGAGCCACAACAGATGCGTCCAGCCTTAGTCTAATGTGAATGGCATGAACTTAACTTATAGATTTTTTTTTTAGCCTTGGTCTTTGCCATGTTCTATTAAAGAAGAAAATTAAAAGAAAAAACTGAAATATAAATATAATGAATATAAAAATTTCATGCACCAAAACCTCACAATGACTATAAAAAAAAAAAAAAAAAAAAAAACTTGCAGGAGCAATTTTTTTGTTCAGGACTTTTGACAAAATCTTCAATTGATTCTGCATAAAATCGGAAGACCACAACTAGAGAGGCGCAAAGCCAACATATACATTCGTGTTCGGGGTTCTGAGTTTGGCCGTGTGACCTGGACATATTAGCGAATTGGCAGCTGGACAGCCGATTCGTAACCAGGACTCGTTGTCCGGGGAATCAATTTGCCAGCAATACGTCGGGTCCGCTCATCTCCAATCACAACCAATAAAGAAGTAATAAAGAAATATTCAATGCTGGATAAGATTAAAACCTGCGCTGTTGGTTCTATATATATATATATATAATTCCAATCAGTGAACAGGATAAACCGGAGTTACGCCACATATATAACACTTACTAATGCAATGAACTGACACAAAGTTTTAACAACTTTTATATTTATAAATGTTCAAAAACTGCAAGGAATAATAATAAAAGTGGCCATAAGAGATGAACCATTTTTTATTTGGTGCAAATTATTGCTAAATATACACACAAGCCACAACACAAAGAAGGAAAATATTTCCAGCCAGTTGCTTCATATCACATCAGGGAAATTCTTAAGGGAGTTCTCCTGCAAGATGATGCAAAATAAAGGCCTTACCCAGCTTTTATCAGCAAAAACCTGGGGCCACGTCCACACGTTGCGTTTCAGGAAATGTTAACATGTTAATGCAGGTGTTAACACTGTTAACATTTGTGTTTACACAACACAATACTAACAGCAATGTCATGAAGAAAATCTCCTCTCCTTGGCTGTTACGTTAATGCACTGTAAATGCCACGTGTGAACGCAGGCTTAGGCTGCATTCACACAAACATATGAAATCAGCCATATATATGGGTAGCATACAGCCCTATTTATATTAAAGGGTAAAACAACCATCCATTTAAATGGCGGCCGCATTGCCCACCGTACCATAAGAGCGGCGTATAAAAATATAGAGCATGTCCTATTTTCTCATGTATTTCCATTACGTGCGCACCATAGAAGTTTATGGGAACATATAGAATACATGTTGCATACGGTTGTGCACCAGTGGGAGGTGCATTCTGTCAACCAGCCAATAGTCAGTCCAGACTTGCCAGACCATCATATTTTATACAGATACAATGAAATACAGATAAAAATCGTCATTGTATAAAATACGGTGGGCTGGCAAACGATGGATGACAGAATCCACCTCCCACTGGTGCTGAATACTGCACGTATATACGGCAGCAAATGGTGCACAACTGTAACTCGTATTTTATATGTTCCCGTAGACTTCTATTGGACATACAGAATAGAAATACATGAGAAGATAGGACCTGCTTTTAATACGGCTTACATATGGTACGGTGGACAATACGGCAATGTACATAGATGGGCCTATATACAGCCTTTTTCATTCGTGTGAATGCAGCCTACTTCTAGCAGAAATGAACCAAGTGTCAAAGATGGGAGCATTTTGGCAATTATGTTTTAGGGAACACTTAAAAATGGGTTTCTGCTATAACAAAAAGCGTTGTAGGAAATGCATAAATTGTAAGCTCTTGCGATCAGGACCCGTTTTCATCTACCCATGTCATTACGGTATACGAGTGTGTGTATCCCATCATCTGTAAAGTGATATATGATGGCTCTATATACATTTATACTTATTTTAACTTATTTATTATTATTTTAAATATTGGTGCAATATAATCAAGATCACTACCACTACCAATAATTGTGGCTCCTCTCGTTTACCCTGCTCCAACTGGATTAAGATGTGTTATTTTAATCGGTAAGAACCCGTATTACTACTACTACTGCAAATACTAATAATACTACCACTACTCCTCCACCTACTACTAGTACTTCTACTACTACTCCACCTACTACTACCGTTACTACTCATAAAAATACTAATACTACCACTACTCCTCCACCTACTACTACCGCTACCACTACCACTACCGCTACCGGCAGTCCCTGGGTTAGGTACAAGATAGGGTCCAGAGGTTTGTTCTTAAGCTGAATTTGTATGCAAGTCAAAACTGTATATTTTATAATTGTAGATCCAGACAAAAAAAAAATTTGTCCCCAGTGACAATTGGAGTTTAAACTTTTTTTTTGCTGTAATGGGACCAAAGATTATCAATAAAGCTTCATTACAGACACCTTACAGCTGATCATTACAGTCTGGGACTATAGTAAAGCATTCAGAAAGGTTCACCAGAGGTCAGAGGGGTCTGTCTGTAACTATGGGTTGTCTGTAAGTCGGGTGTCCTTAAAAGGAACCTACCACCACAAATCTACCTATAAAGGTAGATCGGGTGGTAGGTGGATCAATGGGACGTGAGGATAAGGGCTAATCCTCATGTCCCCGCACTTTTTTTAGTAACTTTTATTAGCCTTGTGTGCAAATTTTTTATGCGGCTACTGGGGCGTGGACTAGCCGCATCCGAGGTTAAATAGCGCGGCTACTCCACACCCCGGTAGCCTCTTTTCCCCTCCTACTCACCATCTTCGGCGCCCAGCTCCTCATAGCTGCGCGCCCTCGTCCGATGTATCTGCGTCTGCGCATGTGCAGAACAGCGGGCCCGCGCCTGTGCAGCCCCGGCTTCGGGCAGTGACCGTGCAGGCGCGGACAAGGGCGCGCAGCTACGAGGAGCTGCGCGCCGAAGATGGGGAGTAGGAGGGGAAGAGAGAGGCTACCGGGGCGTGGAGTAGCCACGCCATGTAACCTCAGATGTGGCTACTCCACTCCCCAGTAGCCGCATAAAAAAATTTGCATACAAGGCTAATAAAAGTTACTAAAAAAAGTGCGGGGACGTGAGGATTAGCTCTTAAAAGAGCTATCCTCATGTCCCATCGATCCACCTACCACCCGATCTACCTTTATAGGTAGATTTGTGGTGGTAGGTTCCCTAAAAATACTAATAAAACTACCACTACTCCTCCACCTACTACTACTAATAATGATCATTATAATAATAATAAAACCTTGAGGCAAGACAGGGCGCATTACAGTTACAAGAAAACCTAGTTTCAAAACTAAGTCCCCATCCATTGGTGAGTGATCAGTAATTATCTATATAACATTCATATAGTTATAGGAATACATAACAACATATACAATGTAGAAGGTGAAGCTATTCCATAGGTTACTCAGTTTAGTAATTATATGTACTGCGGGGATAAGTAGGGAGAGATATTGATAACATAACATTTAACCCCTGCGCCACCTCTCCGACACGTTTCATAGGTTTGAGTAATTGACAAAGAGGGGGGGGAGAAAAACAACAACTTTACGGAGTACATAACAGCCTTTCATAAGTGCCATCAGATCTTGCCGAAGAATAGACTGATCATTGCAGGAGGACGGACAAATTTATGCAAATCTTTTACAAACACTCACAAACAAACATTTATTTAGCTTTTTTTTTCTCTCTAACGCGGTCCTCATTTGAATGAAGGAGGAGGAGGAGGGGGGGGGGGGGGTATGAGCCAGCGAGAAAGAGAGAAAGCAGGAGATGGAGAGGGACAGCTTAGAGGCTGCATAAATATTCAGGAGGAAGATTATAGGATTCGTGTTAGCTGGTCTTAGATTTCTCCAAAGTCCACACAGAATAGAGCTGAACAAAACTAACGAGAGGTAGAGCAGATGTCAAACAATGCCGGGGTCCCGTTCACCCCCTTCTCTTGGATGTGCTTAAGCTTTTCTGTGGCGTGCATACAATATGGTCAGGTCATTCAAGAGCTCCCCTACATACTGCGTATTGTGGCTGCAGACCTATAAGCTGGACTGCTGTCAGCCGGCCAAAAGTTCCCCATGAAAAGGCATTATGCAAATTCCACTTCTAGTCCCTTTCTATAGGGGGAGGCGGAAGGCCCCTCCAGTCTGCCGCTTTGGAAGTCCCTGCCTTGATTTCTGTATGGTTGTGGTTTGCCTTAGGGCCATGCTGCTTGTTTTGACAGCGCATCCCCCTAGATAGTTGGGATTAGTGGAGCTTGTTTAGATAAACTTGAAATCAAGGCCTACTCTAGGTAGACAGCGAGATGTAGCTGCTGAGTTTCCAGCTGCCTGCCTCTTTCATCCCAAAAGGATGGCGGATACACAGGAGCCACCGATGCCACGGGCTATGTCACATACATAAGTAAGAAATTAAAGGCTGCTAAAGAGAAAGCTTGGAAGTTGTAATGCTAAAATAAGGAATCTGTTCCGCACACTTTACACAAGTTAATATAAAAAAGGCCTCCGCCATGATGACCCTTTCGCATCCCGCGCTGCCGAGAAGCCGAATCTTACAGAGAATCAATGAGTTAAACCCGTTCCTCGACAACAAACGGAGCAGATTTTGTTGTTATTTCCCGCGCTCGTGTCTGTATCCCATGCGAATACTCTGCACATTTTACATCACAAATCCGATACAATATGTTGGGTTTCTGCTCGCTAATCATGGCGTGCCTACATGAAGAAATATTTGTGGAGCAGCCATCAAAATAGACTGATCTGATAAGATTCCAAAACTGGCAGACACCCGGATAGAAGAAAACTAAAGTCTACTGAGAACCCATTGAAAACAGGTAGGAAAAAAAACACATCAGGAATGTAGCATATAGGCCCCATATTGTATTATGTACACATTACCCAATGTCTGATTTAGGCCTCTGGTAATTTAAGGTGGTTGCCCAGCCACATCTAAAGAATAGGGGATAACCTACTGATTAGTGGGGGTCCGAATGAACAGAGTGGCTGGTCAGACCTGTGTCTGCTGCTCCACTCATCTCTATGGTGCTAACGGAGCAAGTCAGCTACTTCCAGCAGTGCCATAGACAGTAAATGGAGCAGCAATGTACAAGTCCGACCCGCCGCTCCATTCATTTGTGTTCAACAGACCCGTTCTCATGATCCTTGGGAGTTCCAAAAAATATCCGGTTACGCCATAGCCAGTGTGGGTGGGGGGGGGATTGATGTGGCTCGACAACCACTTTAAGCAGGAGAAGTCATCACTTCCTGGAAAATAGCAAATCTTTTTATATTCAGGACACCCGTGTGGGGCCTCGCTGGGGTGAATAGTGCAGAGACTCTATATTTTCCAACGGATCTCTTTATATATAGAACCTCTGTAATTCCACCTTAAATTATAGCACTATTGGACAACTATTGAGTTTCTTCTATCCGTCCTCTTGCCTATGTCAGCACATTCTAGAACGTGTCGGACCATCAATGACATGACCCATTGACATTAAGTATATACGTGGCAAGTCCAAAATTGTTATTTTATGGGGGAATAAAAAGCATTCATTGAAACAAGTCAGGATATACATGATATATAGAGAGATATTAGATCGATCTGAGAGAAAGAGATACAACTCAGATAGACAGATATGATAGATAGAGACGGATATGAGATACAGGCGGTCCCCTACTTAAGAACACTCGACTTACATACGACGCCTAGTTACAAACAGACCTCTGGATATTGGTAATTTATTGCACTTTAGTCCTAGACTACAATAATCAGCTGTAACAGTTATCACAGGAGTCTGTAACGAAGCTTTAGTGTTAATCCTGATTCTTATGACAACCCAACATTTTTAAAATCCAATTGTCACAGAGACCAAAAAAGTTCTGTCTGGGGTTACAATGATAAAATATACAGTTCCGACTTACATACAAATTCAACTTAAGAACAAACCTACACTATGTAACCAGGGGACTGCCTGTAGGTCAGTGGTTCTCAACCTGTGGGTCGAACGACCAAAACACAGGGGTCGCCTAAAGCCATCGGAGCCACGATTTTATTGTGTTTTTTGGCACGAATACAATATTCTTGTACATGGTTTGGGGTCACCGCAACATGAGGAACTGTATTGCGGGGTCTCAGCATTAGAAAGGTTGAGAACCACTGCTGTAGGTGAAAATGAATGATAGATATGTTAGATGTAAATAGATATGATAGAGATAGACATATGATAGAGATATACATGATAGATAGGGCATCTGAATCTCTCATGAATGATCGGCTTGGTATCAGCTAAGGTAGCCGCTGCTATTGGGGCCATGAACAAAAAAAAATCAGGTAGAAAAATGGCCAAATGACCCTTTTTTTTTACCAGTTTTTCAATTTATGATTTTTTCATAGATACAGATACATTAAATGGAGATAAACATGGTAGATTTGCACATCTAAATAAAATATTTAAGACTTCTTCAAGGATTTGTTTCACTATTTTTAAAACCATGTCTGTCCCAAATTTGCTGGAAGGTGCTAATGGCTGGGAATACCGGATACAAGACATGTGGGGTGCACTGGTTTTCACATTGTATTCCTTTAAAAAAAATAAAAATGATGAAGATGAAAGAAAAGGAATTAGTTTATTCGATTAGAAGGTTCTGTCTGTCCAATGATTGAAAATAGATGAAGAAAATCAGCAAAATTGCATGAAGGTGCCAGCAAATGTACAATGCTGTTCTCAACTTTTAAGCCATGTATAATTCAGATTTTAAAGTGCATACCATCCAGAAAGTCTGCGCAGGAAACATGACGGGAGTATTTTTTTGCAGACATTGTAATGGTAATATATTCTACTTCAAACAAAGTTTATTCAGTGTTTGTTGACACGCGCTTGACAGTTGTGTTGCAATTCATGACCGTTTTCAAGAGCCCTGCTTGCAGTCAATGAACCATTTAATGTTTACATTCAGGAGGCTAAAACCTGTCAAGATCACGACCTACTAACACAGCTGCTGTGCCGTTACAATGTAATAGACTCCTGAGCCCAGAGTAAATTTACTCTGCTGCTGTGACATGAGATTATCTACAAGGGGACACAAAAAGCCACAAATATAGAGCAAACAAAGAAAACAAATTTATCACCAAGAGCTGGTCTGCTCCCTGCATTGTAAGCAATCCCTACTGTGGAGGAGAAGTCTTGCCTCTGCCCTGGACTGGAGCACAATGACATCTTCAGGAACAGAAAGGGCATTTTCTTTACAAGGATTTCATTTGATCAACAACTATTCAAAAGGGGACAATCCTATTGTTTTAGAAAACCTCAAACTATTTTAATTAAAAAAAGGAGGGGGATGAGCTGCAATACCAAACATGTACAGTGGGGAGATGTGGCTCTGTGTGATAGCAGAAGTGGAGCTTTTCACTGAAAACATATGTCCCTTGCAACCGGGGAGAGGACAGGATTTTTTTGGCTTCTCTAAATATGAAAACGGTAAGAAAAAAACAAAAAAGGTGTTTGGTAACATTTTTAGCTTGGCACAGAATGGGTTAAGCTTTTAATGGGATTTGTGAGAACAAGTACACCGTTCTCCGGATTGGTGGGAATCTCCGCAGTTGGACTGTTACCAATTAGCTTGTGTTGGTTCGACTGTGGTAGGGAACTGGTGATGCGATTATAGAAAATCTACCTTCGAAATCCTGCGTGATAAACCAGGGACACTTACTCATCGATCCAGGCACCGTGACTGTAGTATCCTTCTAAAATTTGTTATCCTTGGGCACCATTCTAAAAATATCAACTTTTTTAATTATGCTACATAACCAGAGGGGTTCTGGGGAGGGCGGGGGGGGGGGTGTTTCCAGAGCCCCTCAGTGATGTCTTTTCACAGGCTGTTACAATGAGCAGAGCAGGTCTCCCCTCCCTCTGCATTTCCTGCTGCAGCTAGATTAGGAAGGAGAGGAAGGGGGGAAATGTTGTGTTCATTGTAAACAGCCTATGAATCTAAAGCACTGAGGGACTAAGGTACCCCCCCCCCCCTAAGAGCCCCTCATACTGTTTAGCATAATTTTAAAAGTTGATTTTGAAAGGAAGGAGGCCATGGATATCAAATATAAAAATAACACCACAGTCACAGTGCCTGGTGATCGATGAGTAAATGTAAACATAATTTTTAACTTTTTACAAATAAGCTTAATAGGGCAAAAGGCAAAATCAGTACCAAACCTCGACACAGCGATTTGCATTTAACAGAGAAGAACACAATAGAGCAGCAGAAGTGGTAGCCCCTCCCCCAGTGCACCAAGGCCTTAAAGGGAAACTGTCACTTCTGTAGAGTCCCTTAAACAATACCTTATTCATTGATACATGTAAATGGGACAAATTTCTAGTAGAATTAATGCTCTACGTACAGATATTTACATTGTAGATATTTAGTCAAGAGGGCGGAGGAGCCGAGATACAGTATCTGGTCAAACTCCCCCCACCAACTCGTGGCCACTAAGCCTCAGACCACTGCTCTTAGCGAGTAGTTGTTGCGCCCGGCCGGCTTCACAGGTGCACCCCTAGTATAGCTGGCCAACTCATACTTGCTGCAGCAATGCACACAGTAGTGTGCCTGGGAAGTCTGAATCCTGGACTGGATTTGTACTACACCAGAGAAAGAATAAGAGTAGGGTTTTCGGCAAAGTTGACATATACACATGCACATCTATAAGGTACAGATTATTTGCCCCTCCATGCTGTAGCTTTACAAGCTGTTAGAATGTCTCACCCTGTCCCCTACAACTGCTCCACTCCCTCACGCAGTGGGAGGGAGAGGCGCTGCTGCACAGTGTAACAGCCTGTGAATCTACAGCATGGAGGGGCTCTAGTAACACCCCAAGGAGCGCTGTAGACCTTCAAGTTGATTTTAGAAGGAAGGATAATAAATATAAGAAGATTACCATAGTCACGGTTCCTGGATCTATGGGTAAGTGTCTCTGGTTTATCATGATGGATTAAATTTACTTTAATTTATATCAAATTAAAAGTTTAAGTTTTACTCAAATAATAATAATAATAAGACAGTCCGTTACAGTATTTTCCGCACTATAAGGCGCACCGGATTATAAAGAGCACCGTCAATAAATGCCTGTAAAACATCTAGGTTCATATATAAGGCGCACCGGATTATAAGGCGCACCTGATTATAAGGATGAATGACCAGCAGGTGGCAGACCTGTGCACAGTTCAAGGCAGCAGTTGTCTGTAAGTACGGTTCATATATAAGGCACACTGGACTATAAGGCGCACCTTTAATTTCTGAGCAAATCGAACGATTTTTTGTGCGCCTTATAGTCCGAAAAATACGGTCATCAAACTTTATTTCACTGAAAAAAATTACACTAGCATACTACACAACTATTATGTTACTATACAGTGATACCTATTTACTATTTTTTTTTTATTATTACATTCCTGTTGTATCAGAAAAAAGGCCACCAAATCGGAGATCTAAATCTCATTATCTGTCGCTGCAGAAAACAGATGTGTGTGCAAAACGCTGAGATACAACAGATCACGCCACTTCCTTAGGTGAATCCTGCCGTCCTCACCTATTCTAAAAATAGCTACAACATTTAGAAAACTAATTATCATGTGCATTTAATAAGTGAGAACAAAAAAAAAAAAATCTATGGATGAAGAACATTTTATATGGAAAACAAACCTGGTGACAAACCTTTGGACTGGAAATGTACAGAGGACTTCAAATTCATCCTGAAATTATTTCTAGGGGCCTTCTACGAGGTAGTGATGGGAAACAAACTATACTTCTCACATATCAGAGCTTCAGAAAAATATGGTCCTTGAAAGATTTTAAAAGAAGGTAAAAATGGCCTTGTACTATCAGACTGAAAACTAAGTAGACACAATGGGCTTATGTACTGGAGGTCGTTTAGGTATATGACCCCTATGATATGCTAACCGTATGTACTCGAGTATACGCCGAGGCTCCTAATTTTACCACCAAAAACTGGGAAAACCCATCGACTTGAGTATAGGGTCGAGCCGAGGGTGGGAAATACATTGGTCACAGCCTCCCAGTATATAGTCAGCCAGGCCCCAGTAGTATACTGCCAGCCCAGCCTGCCCCCAGTAGTATACTGCCAGCCCAGCCTGCCCCCAGTAGTATACAGCCAGCCCAGCCTGCCCCCAGTAGTATACAGCCAGCCCAGCCTGCCCCCAGTAGTATACAGCCAGCCCAGCCTGCCCCCAGTAGTATACAGCCAGCCCAGCCTGCCCCCAGTAGTATACAGCCAGCCCAGCCTGCCCCCAGTAGTATACAGCCAGCCCAGCCTGCCCCCAGTAGTATACAGCCCAGCCCAGCCTGCCCCCAGTAGTATACAGCCAGCCAGCCCGCCTCCCGTACTATACACGCCGCCCAGCCTGCCCCCAGTAGTATACAGCCAGCCCAGCCTGCCCCCAGTATTACAGCCAGCCCAGCCTGCCCCTAGTTATCAGCCAGCCCAGCCTGCCCTGCCTAAGTATACAGCCTGGCAGCCGCCCCAGTATTATCCAGCCTGGCAGCCCCCCCCCCCCCAGTAGTATACAGCCTGGCAGCCTGGCAGCCCCCAGTAGTATACAGCCTGGCAGCCCCCTATAGTATACACTGCACCCCCCTGTATAGTATACAGCCTGGCAGCCCCCAGTAGTATACAGCCTGGCAGCCCCAGTAGTATCAGCCTGCAGCCCCCAGTAGTATACAGCCTGGCAGCCCCCAGTAGTATACAGCCTGGCAGCCCCCAGTAGTATACAGCCTGGCAGCCCCCAGTAGTATACAGCTTGGCAGCCCCCAGTAGTATACAGCCTGGCAGCCCCCAGTAGTATACAGCTATTTTTTGTGCTGAAAAACTTGGCTTATACACTAGTATATATGGTATTAAAGATGAGGATCTTACTTTTCGGATCCTATCAGGTTTGCTGGGAAATGGATACATAGAGAGTTCTCCAGTTCTGTAGATCTCAGAACCACAAACCCGATGTGATCCAAAAGATGATTTTCTCAACTTTTATAGGCCTCCATGTTGACTCATTTCTGGCAAATACGACTTTCTACTCATTTTCAGACGACTTGAGAAGTTTTTTTTCCATGGCAAATGGGCAGAATTTCATATAAAGAAGGGAATTCTAGAAAGGACATTTCAATGAAGTAAAATCTGATGACAGGATCCCTTTAAAAAGGATCTTTCAACACCTCATACATGTGGATATTAATATGTCATTCCCTAGGGCAGTGATGGCAAACCTTTTAGACACCAAGTGCCCAAACTACAACCAAAACCCACATATTTTTCGCAAAGTGCCAAAGCCACAATTTAAGCCGTAACTTATTACTCTCTGCTCTGTCGCATGTTTAAATTGTATTGGCACCTGAGGACACCAATACAGTAGAAGGAAGGAGAAGAAGTTTGGATTATCATATTAGCTTCCTTCTGGGGTCCTGGGCTGCCTGGGACTGCAAGAGGCCTTGAGTCCTGTCTGGTGAACCCTGTCCTGGGGTGATGGCAAGGGTGCCCAGAAAGAGGGCTCTGAGTGCCACCTCTGGCACCCGTGCCATAGGTTCGCCACCGCTGCCCTAGGGGTTGCGTCATAGATTCAGGGAACAGTTTACTTTTTTTTTTCTAGCCCTTACAGTTACTGAGATATCAGTCTCAGTATCTGATCATTATAATCCTCTCCACTGTCAGGGAGGGGGTATGTGTTATAATAATCTTCTCTGACAAATAGAAAATTAGCTTAACACATGCCCCCACCTCTGCTCCAGCTCCTCCTCTTTGACAGTGGAGAGTATTATAATGGCCAGATATCTTTAATGATATCTCATTAAAGATATCATGGGGTCTAGAAAGAAAATTCAAAGTGCAGCCCCACATAGTGACATGTTCATATTCTCATGGTGAAACATCCTTATTAAAGGTTGGGTGTAAAATACACCCAGCACAAAAGCAAATATACAACGTTGTGGCAAAACCAAAGATAAGCTGTGCCCACAAAGCTCGATGAGCTGATACAATAATGTAAAAGGAGAGCGAGTTACCAGTCTAATTGTGACATTTCTGGTATCAAAAAATGTGCAATTATAGACATTCAACTTTTTAGCAAAAAAAAAGAAAAGAAAGTCATCAGAGTAAAGATATAACCCAACTTTCTTTTACACTTTTTCACTACATTTATTTTTTCATTGAATGTGTATTTACCACATTTTTAGCCCTTCCAAATTCCAAAAATATTGTTATTATGTCCCAGAAAAAAATCACAAAAATCAAAGATGGTGTATCCTTTATTTCGGGACTGTATTTAATCTATCCATTGCTCCTAAGGCCTGATAGAAATGATCCAAGACTATAAACATTGCAATGGAATGGAATATTTTGGAATAATGGATTCTACTACAGACTATGGTCCTTTTCAGTGCAAACTGCCTGCACGTGTATTTATAAAGTGTCCGCAACACATTTAATAAAAAAATTTTTGTGATCATAATTTCACGCCAACTTCCAAGTTACAACACAACCCCGTCTACTTTTATTAGCTGCCCTGAACATTGTGTACCTCTGCTTCTCTTGACCTTGTGGTTAATGTGGTTTATTAAAGGAGGCTGAATTATGGAAAAAATGGAGAAGTCGGAAGTCAAGTTCACCAACTCCACGTTTCTATTTACACGGTATGAAGCTACATATGGGGGGGGATGACAGTGAGTGACAGGTTTTCTTAGATACTATGTTGGGAGAGCTTGGCACACAGCCTCGAGCACTACTACTATTGTTACTTTCACAAGGTGAAAATAGGAATACATGTCATTATAAGATAGCGGCTTCCAGATGTAGGTGCACAGGGAGCAACCAAGATGCACTAAAGCTGAGCGGTGATAGAGGGAAGGATGTCTGGCACTCAATTAGATACCTGAATCCTGGATCTTTTAGACTTAATTGGCTTAATTTACACTACAAGTAAGAGCACACAATCTGATGCTACACCAGATGAAGCCAACATCATTATCAAGGTAGATACCTGCAAAACACAATACAATACGATATTACTATATTGATCTATTGGGAGGGGTTTCTTTTTTACACAGTGCTCAAACATTTTGTTACAAAACAGAGAGGGATACAGATACAGTTACATACATGTTACACTGGGGATGACGATTGACTACATTTTGTTTGCTTGTTGCTTACTTGCTTATGTTCCTAGTTACATACATACAACATAGACATATATGATTGCAATGTAATACATGTGGTAACTTATAACAGCTTACTTTACTGTGTTCTAAGGTAACAATGGAACCAGCATTAGCCGGGAGGGACACGGTCCATTGCTCCTGGGACCACTTGGTGGAAGCGCATTAAGCTGTCTGGCTGACAATCCCGAGCCTCTTGATACAGCGTATCCCCTCATGGCCGGCGCTGATACACTGAGGTTGGGTGCATTGCTTAACTGTTGCAATTAACATTGTGGTGTTGGGGGGCCGGTAGTCAAAGCAGTTATGGAGGGTTCGAGGAGGGAACTTGGGCGTAGGGAGATAGCTTGCAGGTTATCCCAGTACTAGCACTTCCATTCCAGTATCAGGTGCTATGTGCACCTTGCACTCCAATGCAGCCTGGTGTCTGGGTTGTCGGTCAGGCCTGTGCTGGCGCTATGGTTGGCATTAATGTTCAAAGGCGCATTCACAGGTACTGGTGCTCCCAATCTGATACATGTGGGTAGAGAGGTTTGGAGAGAGAGTTGTGGCCTTTGTTATCTGCCATTCCTATTTATGCTGGTGGGGTCTGAGTTGTTTGGGAGCCAGGCAGCCAGGTCATTTCTTTAGAAGATTTGCCAGGTGCTTGGTAGCTCGGGAGCTGGGTTCCTGGTATCAGGAGGCTATGAACCCTCCAGACATGTGCAGCCGATCCTCTGACACTCCACTGCCATCGATTCAAGTCCACAGTTCTCCTGTTCTCTTCTTACTGTGAGGCGAGAAGGCCAACGGTCCCATAGAAGCTCTGGTCATGCTTGATGGTAAGTGGGCTGCCTCACATTGGTAGCAAAAGAAGTGTGGTTTTCCTTGTCCCCTCCTGTAAAACTTAATTGCATATTTCCCAGTATCCACTTTTGGAGCATCAATGGCTAGAAGTCTCCACATGCCTGCAAGGAGGCTTAAATTGGCAAAGAGAACCCTTACTCCATGGCCACTGATAGACACACAATCTGATTGCATCATTGCCCACATTACTGTGTCAATAGACAGACTGATGAACGCACATCCCAGGGTATTGTCAGAATGTTTTATTCTGGAAGATCCCTTTACAGAACTTTCTAGTGCACCATGCGAAATCTTTTTACTGTCTCCTTATACATGATCACTAGAACCTGGTTATCCCAGCACAAATATCAGGTGAATCAAAGTACAATATCCTTGCAGCCTCGTTACTGCAAAATATGTCCTATTCAAGGACGGTCCACAAGATGATGCTAGTGATGCAGGAGAGCAGAAACTTATTATTGTTTTTCAGCAAAAGCTTAATACGCAGTAAAAACTTGTGGGCCGCATGTTCCTTTCTTTCCAGGCCAGGGAAATGGTGCATGCAAGTCTCCCCTCTTACATTGCAGAAAAACAGGCGTCTCAATATAAAATGATCAGGGCTTAGCCGAAAGAGAACCAGATCATACACTTGAGACCACAACATGCATCATCAATTTATGACTGCATTTTGGAAGGTTTTTTTTTTCTTTTTTTTTTTTGGAACAAGGAGTTTCTTTTCAAATCCCTTTTCCTGGTGCTAGCATGCTATCCATAGTAGATTCCCTACAATGTGCTTCCATATGTGCCTTGGCCTGCAGCCCACTCACTGTACTGGATTCAGAAAAGAGATTCAAGGAGAATTGTCTCTTCCTTCTTCACTAATTAAGGGAGTGAGATGGACAAGAGGAAGAGAGACGACTAGAGAAAGGAAATCCCACAAAGAAAATTTTTATGTAGTTGATTTTAAAGATTTCTGTTGGTAGATGTCCTAATAATTTTGTTACCTGTAGGGGAAGAGGGTGGAGTTCTTTATTAGTTATAAGGTTTCTAAGAAAAGAACTTTGTAAGAATATATAAATGAGCCTGAGGCGCTCAGGCTTACGTCACCTGAACACCTCAGACAAGTAGATATGGACGCCTCCGTCCTCATCCACTCTTCAGAGACACCCAGCTGTAAGCAAATCTCACGCATGCGCTGAAACACCATTCCTCGCACAGCCGCACTGTAAGCTGCTGGTAGCTTAAAAGAATGGTAAATCACAAGAATTGCAGACAGCCGCCTGATGTCACCAAGTGCCTGTGAAGAGTAGATGGGGCGGAGCCTTGAGGCGCTCAGATGAAGAAAGCCTGAGAGGCTCAGGCTCATTTACATATTCTTAAAAAGTTTTTTTCTGTGGCATTTAAAAGGCTTATAACTAATAAAAACAAACAAGCCGAGACGAGGCAGGGGGCGTCGAGAGAGCCGAGACGAGGCAGGGGGCGTCGAGAGAGCCGAGACGAGGCAGGGGGCGTCGAGAGAGCCGAGACGAGGCAGGGGGCGTCGAGAGAGCCGAGACGAGGCAGGGGGCGTCGAGAGAGCCGAGACGAGGCAGGGGGCGTCGAGAGAGCCGAGACGAGGCAGGGGGCGTCGAGAGAGCCGAGACGAGGCAGGGGGCGTCGAGAGAGCCGAGACGAGGCAGGGGGCGTCGAGAGAGCCGAGACGAGGCAGGGGGCGTCGAGAGCGCCGAGACGAGGCAGGGGGCAGAGAGCCGAAACGAGGCAGAGAGAGAGAGCCGAAACGAGGCAGAGAGAGAGAGCCGAAACGAGGCAGAGAGAGAGAGCCGAAACGAGGCAGAGAGAGAGAGCCGAAACGAGGCAGAGAGAGAGAGCCGAAACGAGGCAGAGAGAGAGAGACGAAACGAGGCAGAGAGAGCCGAAGCGAGGCAAAGGCGGAGAGATTGAACAAAAACTAAGCTGTGAGAAAAAAGCAAGGCAGAGACTGAGTCAGAGGAAGAGAGAGTAAACAAGACAGAAGCAGAGGGAGAGAGAGAAAACAACTTGAAAAAAGCAGCACTCCAAAGTAAAATAACTTGGTTGGGAAAAAATGGTGTTATTGTTAATTTCATATAAATGTGATGTTTTGACTCCGTTTGAACCTTTCTCAAGATTAAGAAAGCTTCAGACTGAACTGAACATTCGCATTTATATGGAATAAAGGACCACACTTTCTTTTCCACCAATCTATGCATCTTTGTGGTGGACCTTTGACCATGCACCCACCCATTATTTGCTTATTACTCCTTCTGTGCTGCTTTGGACTCTCCATGAGTAGATAGAGATGTAGAAACATATATATAGATACATGATGGATACATGCATAGATAGATGAAATAATGGATGAAAGGATAGATGGAATTATATGTATGATAAAGTTAAGCCAAGCATGTCTTTCTTTCCATTTTTCTGACTTGTAGGTTACAAGGCAAGTATTATGAAGTGCTATCCATATAAAAAAGGTAAAATTAGACAGTGCTGTAAAGTCAGAGCGAGACCCGTGTTCTCCATTCCAATCCAGATCCTGCCATAGACGGCTCGCTCATTACCGCATTACTTTGGCATCATGTGCCCTTATTTACATTTCAGATTACATATTTCATGAAACACTGAGATCAGTTGGAGCTGAGAGGGCTGAAATAATGAGGGAGACATATTTTAATAAATGCTCTGCCTGGCTACCCAAAAAAAAAAAAAAAGTGTTGTTTTTTTTTCTCATGCAGAGGCCACTCAAATATATATAATTACAATTTTTTTTTTCCGCCTCGGAAGATGAGATGAGGCTGACGAAGTTTTGCTGTCCGTTTGTCTTTAGCAGACAATTAAGACAGCGAAGATCAAAATGGATTATGGTAGCACGCAGACAACTGGCCCAACAGTAACACGTCTGAGGCTTGGTGGATTTGTATCTCTCTTTCATCACTCGTCTTTCTTCTTACTCCTTGTTCCTTCAGGAAGACGACGCTGGCTTTGTGGCTGGAGGGGAGCAGGAACGGCTGCCCATTATTATCTAGTCGCAGATGTCAATCTGTGCTCTCTCTCTTTTTCTCCCGCTCTCTGTTTCTAAAGCTCTAAGCCACAATAATTTGTGACAGATTCTTTTACTGTAAGGTACAAAAGGATGCACGGAATAAAACAGCGACCAGCCGCAGTACACAGACACAGCGACACTGGCCAGAAACACAAGCATTCAAACTTTAGCTTCCATCCTTTTGTATAGGTCCCTTTTTAGATTTGGTCTCGTTTCATACCTAGGGCACCCCCTACGCCTGCGAGCGATAAAAAGAAACAACGGTGGCGAGTATGAGCGGCTTCTGTGCATTAGAAAGCAGCAGGATCACATATTATTCCAAACTGACAGGCAGACCAGGCAGTAACTGGCTTTATGGCTCTAGGTGTTAGAAAACACCAGCAAGTCAAACATTTTATTTACCTCTGGATCAGAAAGATCTCGAGTCTGCCGCTGCAGCGCCTCCATGGCAAAAGAGCAGGACTGACCTGTATTATATCAGTGCACTGCAACCCAAAATGGAAAACCACCCTTTCAATAGCATGGTACAGAGTTTGGCAACTACATTTTTTGACTTAGTTCACACTTGTGTCCGCCAGTTTCCATTATTTCTAAAAAGAAAATTTAGCGTGGCGGCCCACGTTATTTTTTCCGATAAAAATAATGGCGACAATCGACCTTCCCTACTTTAAAGGACGTCTACCAGCAGGATCCTGCAATATAAACCAGCGTTTATATTGTGTCCACTGTGCCCCAGCGTTCTGCCGCTGCTGATCTTTAACGGTTTATGGACTTATTTTGGGGAGTTTAAAACAAAAATATGTAAATTATGCAGAGGGACTCTGGTGAACATCATTGAAGATCCCCCGAGCTCAGTCTTCACTTAATTAAGTACCTCTACTTTGCAGGGCTTATTGACCGCTTCCTCCCGCTGGGAGCCAGTGACTTCCCCCAGCCAATTCCTGCGCATGTGTGGCCGTTTCTGTAATGCGCTGCAGTGTCGAGGAGGGGCCGGCTTAGCACTGAATAGGCGAGAGACGTGTGCGGAAAATGACGAAAGCTGGGTGATGTCACCAGCTCCCTAGCTAGCAGAAGGAGGCGGGCAATAAGCCCTACTAAGGGGAGTACATAATTAAGTGAAGAGAGGGCCCAGGTGGGGGGGTGGGGGGGGATATGGATCTTCCATTACGTCCATCCGAGCCCTTCTGGCTCATTTGCATATTTTTTACTGTCCATTTTCACCAAAATGATGTCATATAAACATTAAAGAACAGCCGATACTGAAGAAGGGCACACAATGGATCATGTAAGTGACACTGGTTTATATTGCAGGATCCTGCGAGTATTCCTTTTTGGGGAATAAAAGAAGAGACTTTCTGCTCACTTTCTGTTACTATTAAAAGGGTTCAATCAACTTTGAAAGTTATTCCCAATCCAAAGCGGGATACTGTGATTACTTAGGTATTGACTGCTGGATCCATCAATCAAGGGAACTGGATCTTAAGCAATCCAAAGAATGGAACCTCCTCAAGGAATGGGAAGTCCTGGTGGAGCTGAGGGACGAGCATGTGACCTGTGGCTCCATTCACCTGTATTGTAGTGTCAGGAATTGCCAGCATTCTCGTATGAGATATCTGAGAAATTCCCAACAATCTCATATTATTGAATGGGGCACGATGAGACAAGCTCAACCTGAAATTCCATCAGATCAGGGTCCAATCAGTTTGTTCTTTCCTACCATGTGGACAGGGGACAACTTGCAAGGTTGGTACAACCCCTCTAAGCTCTTCTGTAACAAAAAGCTTGAAGGAAATCCTTGACCCAAGTGTGAACTGGATATTCGTGTTTAGTACCGATTTTAGAAACCAGAAGTTAAAATACACAATATAAAAAGCAGCATATGCATCGTTATGATTACTATGTCTTTAAACAATTCAGGGCAGCCCACATGATTATGTCACATCTTTGGATAGGTGGATGTATTTTAAGGCGCACTTGAAACACACTGCTTCGTTGTGCAACATCGTGGGAAAGGCCCATTTATCCTTGGGTGCAATTTTCAGATACCTTAAAATCCAGTATCGACTGGTGCACTTCACATTATGTGATACTGAAACAATCATTCAGCTTCCAGGCGGCCACGCCGACCCGTTCCGCGTTATACAGCACTTGGAATAGGGACGGATAGGTGTCCCTACTCAGTTTTGTGCCCATTTGTTTAAAGGGGCACAGGCCAGAGAGACTACAGCACAGGACACCGGGAGGGAAAGTGGAGGCAAGCAGATTTTTTTTTTTTGAGAAGTCCCCTCCCGCCCACCAATGTTTTTTTACAGTCTCAGTCCACCCCTTTAAGGGTAATAGTACCAAATACTATTGTTATCCACATAAACTTTTAACTTTGCAGAAAGAAATACAGGTGCCTTAAAAAATCTTCTCATTATTCTGGCATTTGGCAAATATAAATAATTTTGGCAATTCTAATTTGACTAAAACAGGAAAAGTTTATTCTAATTTCATGTCTGATAGTGTATTTCGTAGGAGAGCCAAAAAACTGTCCAAAAACCTTTATAAATGTGGTCCAGACCGTATTTTAGTGCAAACTACGACAGAATTCTGTAGTGGACAGATTAATAAATCTCCCCCCTAATTTCAACTGTATGTTGTTGTTTTTTTACACCTTTTTTTTGTAGAACTGAAAGGCAAGTTTTCATGAGTTTCTTGGTCGTTTTCCAAGAGGCACTTTAATAAAATTTGCTCCTCCAACAAGAGAAAGAATACATACAAAATTAATCTTGATTCCCCATTCCCATTTGCCCTCTTCATACACCTGCAATACTAATACATCACACATTGGTAAGGGGTTAAAGGAAATCTACCACAATCAAGCATGATAAACCAGGGACACTTACTCATAGATCCAGGCACCGTGACTAAAATAAACTCATTAGCAAGATTTTAACAGTTGATTTTGGAAAGGAGGCGGCTATGGATAACACATGTAAAAAGATTCAGAGTGAAGGGCCTGGACTAATGTGTAAGTGTCCCTGGTTTATCATCTCTAAAAACCTAGATAGATTTAGAGCAAGGCTTTTTTTTGTTCAAAATTTAAGAGATTGTCAAGATTTTTTTTTTTTTAATATGGCTCCAGGTGGTGTAAAAATAATATACTTACCTTGGTCCTTACTTCCAGTCCAGTGCAGCTAATGTAAATGGTCCTTAACTGTTCTGCCACATTACATAAAAGTCTATGGAGAGGGGTGGGGTGGGGGGGTGACACACGGTGGAGCGAAATGGTAAGCCTCTAAAAAAAACCCAATGGTTTTATTAATTTATAATGCCTTATTTATTTGCTTTATTAATTTATAATGCGTTATAATGCTCAATATATGATGCTAAAACTTCTGAAAGAGAGAAGGCTATATAGGAGATGTTTCTATACGTGCAGTGCAGTGTATTGGAGACATTATAGTAGATGGTCTCCAAACACCAGTTCAGTAATAAAATAAAGTCTACAGAGGAGAAAACTGCAAACTACTAAAGAAGCAGGTTTGGTCAAAAGACATCTGCTATGTTTCCTAAGCAAAAGTTGTCACTATTATACAGAAGCACACCTAGCATATATTTGTCAGTCCCCACAGTGGTAACTAACAACTGGTGGGGCCTTATATAGCACAAAAATAAAAAAAAAAGCGGATGTCATGCTTCTGTTGCCCATAGCAGGCTATTCAGGACTTGGAATGAATAGTTTATACGGTAAATCATTAAATTGACCGTGGATCTATTTATACATATTAATATGATCACCTCTAAGGCAAATCTTTCAACTTCTTTCTTTCCAACCCTTATTTTCAGCATAGATTTTCTGCATAGCTGCACATCTTTGCTTTGTTCCAATACCTCTATATAACGTGGTGCCCTTCATCACACAGGGCAGACATGATGCAGACAATCATTTTTATTCATTTTTAATGCGGTTGTAATGGTGGAAAGCACTGGGACTTTTGCAAAGTTTATTCTAATGACTGGGAAAGTCAGTACAACTTTCTGCTACATGAACAGACCTCCCTCCACCTAGCGGCTGGTCCTACAGAATAGTCCTATATACAGCCAACCCCAGGCCAACCTTCAGTAGTGCTCATATACAGACAGAGGATTCTTATTACCATATTTTTCAGAACCTAAGACACACTTTTTAGCAAGAAAATATCTTGCTAAAAATGTCAGGAGGATCCAGCACTACCAGACCCACCTGACCGCTGTCCTGGAAATTGAGTGAAGCGCTAACAAAGCATTTCCCCAGATCTCTGGGAGAGAAGCCTCTGCACTGTCTTCCATCTTCCAGCAACCCCCCAAGTGTTTCTATAGGACCTAGAGTGAGGTCAGAAGCCTGAGACTTGTTCACATTTGTTCCGGTGTGTGTATATACCAATGCCAAGTGTGTTCCTGTGTATAGTAGGGGGCCAGCCAGGAGTGTGGTTCCTGTGTATAGTAGGGCACAGAGTGTTGTCCTTGTTGTATAGTAGGCAGAGTGTGTTTCTGTGTATAGTAGGGCAGAGTGTGTTCCTGTGATAAGTAGGGCAGAGTGTGTTCCTGTGTATAGTAGGGAAGAGTGTGTTCCTGTATAGTAGGCAGAGTGTGTTCCTGTGTTATAGTAGGGGGCGAGAGAGGTGTCCTGTGTATAGTAGGACAGAGTGTGTTCCTGTGAAGTAGGAGCAGAGTGTGTTCCTGTGTATAGTAGCACAGAGTGTGTTCCTGTGTATAGTAGGACAGAGTGTGTTCCTGTGTGTGTGTAAAGAAGTGCAGATTGTGTTTCCACTGTGTGTTTACCAGTGCTGAGTGTGTACCTATGTATCTACAGCAGTGAGGAGTGTGTGCTGTGTGGGGTGTTTACACAGTGGATGAGTGTGTTCCTGTGTGTCTACAGCAGTGGATGAGTGTGTTCCTGTGTGTCTACAGCAGTGGATGAGTGTGTTCCTGTGTGTGTTTAGCAGTGGATGAGTGTGTTCCTGTGTGTTTAGCAGTGGATGAGTGTGTTCCTGTGTGTGTTTAGCAGTGGATGAGTGTGTTCCTGTGTGTGTTTAGCAGTGGATGAGTGTGTTCCTGTGTGTCTACAGCAGTGGATGAGTGTGTTCCTGTGTGTCTACAGCAGTGGATGAGTGTGTTCCTGCGAGTGTCTACAGCAGTGGATGAGTGTGTTCCTGTGTGTGTTTAGCAGTGATGAGTGTGTTCCTGCGTGTGTCTAGCAGGGATGAGTGTGTTTCCCTGTGTGTGTTTAGCAGTGGATGAGTGTGTTCCTGCGAGTGTCTACAGCAGTGGTGAGTGTGTTCCTGTGTGTGTTTAGCAGTGGATGAGTGTGTTCCTGTGTGTGTCTACAGCAGTGATGAGTGTGTTGCTGTGTGGTTTAGCAGTGGTGAGTTGTGCTGTTGTGTGTTTAGCAGTGGATGAGTGTGTTCCTGTGTGTGTTTAGCAGTGGATGAGTGTGTTCCTGTGTGTGTTTAGGCATGTGTGGATGAGTGTGTTCCTGTGTGTGTTTAGCAGTGGATAGTTGTTCCTGTGTGTGTTTAGCAGTGGATGAGGTGTGTTCCTGTGTGTGTTTAGCAGTGGATGAGTGTGTTCCTGGTGTGTTTTAGCAGTGGATGAGTGTGTTTCCTGTGTGTGTTTAGCAGTGGATGATGTGTTGGTGTGTTGCTGTGTGTTTAGCAGTGGATGAGTGTGTTCCTGTGGTGACACTGGAGAGTGTGTGGTGGTGTTAGCAGTGGATGAGTGTGTTCCTGTGTGTGTTTAGCAGTGGATGAGTGGTGTTCCTGTGTGTGTTTAGCAGTGGATGAGTGTGTTCTGTGTTTAGCAGTGGTAGTGTGTTCTGTGTGTGTTTAGCAAGTGGGAGTGTGTGTTCCTGTGTGTCTACAGCAGTGGATGAGTGTGTTCCTGTGTGTCTACAGCAGTGGATGAGTGTGTTCCTGCGAGTGTCTACAGCAGTGGTGAGTGTGTTCCTGTGTGTGTTTAGCAGAGGAGTGGTGTGTCTGTGTCTACAGTGGATGAGTGTGTCCTTGTTGTGTTTAGCAGTGGATGAGTGTGTTTCCTGGTGTTCAGGCAGTGGATGAGTGTGTTCCTGCGGTGGTCTACAGCAGTGGATGAGTGTGTCCCTGTGTGTGTTTAGCAGTGGATGAGTGTGTTGATGGTTGTGTTTGTTTAGGCAGTGGATGAGTGTGTTCCTGTGTGTGTTTAGCAGTGGATGAGTGTGTTCCTGGTGTTGTTTACAGTGGATGAGTTGTCCTGTGTGTGTTAGCATGGATGAGTGTGAGTGTGTTCCTGTGTGTGTTGTTTAGCAGGATGAGTGTTCCTGTGTGTTTTAGCAGTGGATGAGTGGTGTTCCTGTGTGGTGTTAGCAGTGGATGAGTGTGTTCTGGTGTTGAGTGGTGAGTGTTTCCTGGTGTGTTTAGCAGTGTGATGGTGTGTTCCTGTGTGGTGTTTAGCAGTGGATGACGTGTGTTCTGTGTGTCTACAGCAGTGGATGAGTGTGTTGCTGTGTGTGTTTAGCAGTGTGTTCCTGTGTTGTCTACAGCAGTGGATGAGTGTGTTTCCTGTTGTCTACAGCAGTGGGATGAGTGTGTTGCTGTGTGGTGTTTAGCATGGATGAGTGTATTCCTGTGTGTCTTACCAGTGGATGAGTGTGTTGCTGTGTGTGTTTAGCAGTGGATGAGGTGTGTTGCTTGTGTGTGATTTAGCAGTGGATGAGTGTGTTCCTGTGTGTTAGCACACGTGGATGAGTGTGTTGCTGTGTTGTGGTTTAGCAGTTGGATGAGTGTGTTCCTGTGTGTGTTTAGCAGTGGATGAGTGTGTTCCTGTGTGTGTTTAGCAGTGGATGAGTGTGTTCCTGTGTGTGTTTAGCAGTGGATGAGTGTGTTGCTGTGTGTGTTTAGCAGTGGATGAGTGTGTGTGTGTGTGTTAGCAGTGGATGCAGTGTGTTGGCTGTGTGTGTTTAGCAGTGATGAGGTTGTTTGCTGTGTGTGTGTTTAGCAGTGGATGGCGTGTGTTGCTGTGTGTGTTTTAGCATGGATGAGTGTGTTCTGTGTGTGTTTAGCTAGTGGATGAGTGTGTTGCTGTGTGTGTTTAGCAGTGGATGAGTGGTTGCGGTGTGTGTGTTCAGCAGTGGATGAGGTGTGTTCCTGTGTGTGTTTAAGCAGTGGATTGAGTGTGTTGCTGGTGTGTGTTTAAGCAGTGGATGAGTGGTGTTCTGTGTGTGTTACAGCAGTGGATGAGTGTGTTGGGGTTACAGTGGATGAGTGTGTTTCCTGTGTGTGTTTAGCAGTGATGAGTTGTTCCTGTGTGTGTTTAGCAGTGGAATGAGTGTGTCATGTGTTGTTTAGCAGTGGAGAGTGTGTCCTTGTGTGTTTAGCAGTGGATGAGTGGTTCTGTGTGTGTTAGCAGTGATGTGGTTCCTGTGTGTCTACAGCAGTGGATGAGGTCTGGTCTCGAGGGATGAGT
The DNA here is from genome assembly GCA_019512145.1 of Engystomops pustulosus. NCBI lineage: Eukaryota > Metazoa > Chordata > Amphibia > Anura > Leptodactylidae > Engystomops > Engystomops pustulosus. The sequence goes on from CM033650.1 coordinate 63,105,774, forward strand.
GTGTCCTGTGTGTGTTTAGCAGTGGAGGAGTGTGTTCCTGTGTGTGTTAGCAGTGGATGAGTGTGTTCCTGTGTGTGTTTAGCAGTGGATGAGTGGTTCCTGTGTGTGTTTAGCAGTGGATGAGTGTGTCTGTGTGGTGTTTAGCATGGATGAGTGTGTTCCTGTGTGTCTACACAGTGGAATGAGTGTGTTCCTGTGTGTCTACAGCAGTGGATGAGGTGTGTTTGGCTGTGGTGGTGTTTAGCGCAAGTGTGTGCCTGGTGTCTACAGCAGTGGATGAGTGTGTTCCTGCGAGTGTCTACAGCCAGTGGATGAGTGTGTTCCTGTGTGTGTTTAGCAGTGGATGAGTGTGTTCCTGTGTGTGTCTACAGCAGGGATGAGTGTGTTCCTGTGTGTGTTTAGCAGTGGATGAGTGTGTTGCTGTGTGTGTTTAGCCGTGGAGTAGTGTGTATGATGTGTGGTTTTACAGCAGTGGATGAGTGTGTTTGCTGTGTTGTGGTTTAGCAGTGGATGAGTGTAGTTCCTGTGGTGTCTAAAACAGTTGGAATGAGTGTGTTGCTGTGGTGTTTAGCAGTGGATGAGTGTGTTGCTGTGTGTGTTTAGCAGGGATGGAGGTGTATAGTGGTTGCGGTTTTGTTTTTAGTGGATGAGTGTGTTTCCTTGTGTGGTTTAGCAGTGGATGAGTGTTTTGTGTGTGGTAGCGGGGGTTGGTGTGTTTGCTGGTTGTGTGTTTATGCAGGTGGATGAGTGTGTTCCTGTGAGGTTTTAGCAACAGTGGATGAGTGTGTTCCTGTGTGTGTTAGCAGTGGAGAGGGTTCGTGTGTGTTTAGCATGGATGAGTGTGTTCCTGTGTTGGTTTAGCAGGGTGTAGTGTGTTCCTGTGTGTGTTTAGCAGTGGATGAGTGGTTCCTGTGTGTCTACCAGTGGATGAGTGTGTCCTGTGTGTTCTACAGCAGTGGATGGAGTGTCGTGTTACAGCATGATGAGTGTGTTTCCTGTGTGGTTAGCAGTGGATGAGTGCATTCCTTGTGGTCTTCACAGTGGATGAGTGTGTTCCTGTGTGTGTTTAGCAGTGGATGAGTGTGTTCCTGTGTGTGTTTAGCAGTGGATGAGTGGGAGGTTCTGTGTGTGTTTAGCAGTGGATGAGTGTGTTCTGTGTGTGTTTAGCAGTGGATGAGTGTGTTCCTGTGTGTGTTTAGCAGTGGATGAGTGTTTTCCTGTGGTGTCTACAGCAGTGGATGGAGTGTGTGTCCTGTTGTGTTACAATGAGTGTGTTTAGCATTGGATGAGTTTGGGTGTGTTGGAGGGATGTGTGTTCCTGTGTGGTTTAGCAGTGATGAGTGTGTTCCTGTGTGTGTTTAGCATGGATGAAGTGTGTTCCTGTGTGTGTTTAGCAGTTGGATGAGTGTGTTCCTGTGTGGTTATAGCAGTGATGAGTTGTGTTCCTGTGTGTGTTATAGCAGTGGATGAGTGTGTTTCCTGTGTGTTAAGCGTGATGGAGTGTGTTTCTGTGTGGTACAGGCAGTGGATGGTTGTGTTGCCATGTGTTCGTGCTACAGCAGGGATGGTGTGTCCTTGTTCTACAGCAGTGGATGAGTGTGTTGCTGTGGTGGTGTTTAACAGCAGTGGATGAGTGTATTCCTGTGTGTCTACCGAAGCCAGTGGATGAGTGTGTTCCTGTGTGTGTTTTGCAGTGGATGAGTGTGTTGCTGTGTGGGTTTAGCAGGGATGAGTGGTTTGCTGTGTGTGGTTTAGCATTGGATGAGTGTATTCCTTGTGTCAGCAAGTGGATGAGTGTGGAGCTGTGTGTGTTTAGCAGTGGATGAGTGGTTCCTGTTGTTGTTTAGCAGTGGATGAGTGTGTTGCGTGTGTTGTGGGTTAGCATGGATTTAGCAGTGGTGAGTGTGTTGCTGGTGTGTTTAGCAGTGATGAGTGTGTTGCTGTGTGTGCTGTAGCAGGGATGAGTGTTGTTGCTGTGTGTGTTAGCAAGTGGAGGAGTGTGTTCCTGGTGTGTTTAGCTAGCAGTGGATGAGTGTGTTCCTGTGTGTGTTTAGCAGTGGATGAGTGTTCCTGTGTGTGTTAGCACGGGGATGAGTGTTCTGTGTGTGTGCAGTGGATTGAGTGTGTTCTGTGTGTGTTTACGCAGTGGAGAGTGGTTGCTGTGTGTTTAGCAGTGGATGAGTGTGTTTCCGTGTTGTGTCTACAGCAGTGGATGAGTGGGTCCTGTGTGTCTACAGCAGTGGAGAGTGTGTTGCTTGTTGTGTTTAGCAGTGGATGAGTGGGTTGTTCTGTGTGTGTTTTAGCAGTGGTGAGTGTGTTCCTGTGTGTGTTAGAGTGGATGGTGTGTTCTGGGTGTGTTTAGCAGTGGATGAGTGTGTTCCTGTGTGTGTTTAGCAGTGGATGAGTGTGTGTGTTGTGTGTGGGGGTTTAGGCAGTGGGATGAGTGTGTTCTGTGTTGTTAGCAGTGGATGAGTGTGTCTGGTGTGTTTTTTTTTAGCAGTGGATGAGTGTGTTCCTGTGTGTGTTAGCAGTGATGAGTGTGTCCTGTGTGTGTTTAGCAGTGGTGAGTGTGTTCCTGTGTGTTACGCAGGGGATGAGTGTGTTCTGTGTGTTTAGCAGTGTGTTCCTGTGTGTTAGCAGTGGAGATGAGTGTGTCCTGTGTGTGTTAGCAGTGGATGAGTTGTTGCTGTGTGTGTTTAGCAGTGGATGAGTGTATTCCTGTGTGTCTTACAGCAGGGATTAGTGTTTGCTGTGTGTGTTTAGCAGGGATGAGGGTGTGTTGAATCGTTGTGTGTTAGCGTGGATGAGAGTGTGTTCCGTGTGTGTCTTTAGCAGTGGATGAGTGTGTGCTGTGTGTGTTTAGCAGGGATGAGAGTGTGCCTGTGTGGTCTGTGTGTGTTAGCTGGATGATGTGTATGTGTGTTTAGAAGTGGATTGAGGTGTGTTGCTGTGTGTGTTTAGCAGTGGATGGAGTGTGTTGCGGTGTGTTGTTAGCAGTGGATGAGTGTTGTTCTGTGTGTGTTAGCAGTGATGAGTTGTTGTCGTGTGTGTGTTTAAGCAGGTGGTATGGGTGTGTTCTGTGGTGTGGTAAGCAGTGGATGAGGTGTTGTGTGTGTGTTTAGCAGGGATGAGTGTGTTGCTGTGTGTTAGCAGTGGCTGAGTGGTTCACTGTGGTGTGTTAGGCAGTGGATGAGTGTGTTCTTGTGAGTGTTTAGCAGTGGATGAGTGGGTCTGTGGTGTGTTTGCAGTTGGATGAGTGTGTTCGCGTGTGGTTTAGCAGTGGATGAGTGTGTTCCTGTGGTGTCTAGCAGTGGATGAGTGTGTTCCTGTGTGTTCAGCAGTGGATGAGTGGTTGTTCCTGTGTGTCCAGAGTGGATGAAGTGTTTCCTGGTGTCTAGCAGTGGATGGAGTTGTGTGTGTGTTGCAGTGTGCTGTGTTTGCAGTGGTGATATGGTGGTTCCTGGAGTGGTCTACAGAGTGGATGAGTGTGTTCCTGTGGTGTTTATCAGATGGGATGAGTGTGTTGCTGTGTGTGTTTAGCAGTGGATGAGGTGTTTCCTGGTGTTCTATACAGATGGTGGAGTGTTGTTGCCTGGAGTGTATTTACAGCATTGGTAGGGATGAGGGTGTTGCTGCTGTGTTTAGCAGTGGATGAGTGTGTTGCTGTGTGTGTTATCGCAGTTGGATGCAGTGTGTCCTGTGTGTGTTTAGCAGTGGATTGAGTGTGTCCTGTGTGTGTTAGCAGTGGATGAGTGGGTTCTACTGTGGTTGCAAGGGATGAGGTGTTCTGGTGGTAGAGTGATGAGTGTGTTCGTGTGTGTGTTTAGCAGTGGATGAGTGTGTGTTCTGTGTGTGTTTAGCAGTGGATGAGTGTGTCTGTGTGTCGGTGTGATGTGTTACCGGTGTACAGCAGTGGATGAAGTGTGTTCCTGTGTAAGCAGGATGAGTGTGTTCTGCGAAGTGTTACAAGTGGATGAGTGTGTTCTGTGGTGTTAGCAGTGGAGAGTGTGTTTCCTGTGTGGTCTACAGCAGTGGATGAAGTGTGTTCTGTGTGTTAGCAGTGGATGAGTGTGTTACCTGGTGTGTGTTTAGCAGTGGATGAGTGTGTTCCTGTGTGTGTTAGCAGTGGATGAGTGTGTTGCTGGTGTGTTTAGCAGTGGATGAGTGTGTGGTGGCCGTGTGTGTGTTTAGCCAGGTGGATGAGTGTGATAGCTGGTGTTTATAGCAGTGGATGGAGTGTGTGCGGTGTGTTGGGTGAGATAGTGGATGAGGGTGTTGTGCTGGTGTGGTTTGGAGTGATGAAGTGGGTTAGTGTGTGTTTAGCAGTGGAGGAGTGTGTGTTGAGGGTGTGTTGGTTAGCAAGTGGATGAGGGTGTTCGTGTGTGTCTTAGCAGGTGAGGGAGTGTGTTGCTTGTGTGTTGTTTAGCAGGGGATGAGTGTGTTGCTGTGTTGGTGTTTAGCAGTGGATGAGGTGTGTTGCTGTGTGTGGTTGCAGGGTGAGTGTTCTGTGTGTGTTCTACAGTGGATTGAGTGTGTTCGTCATAGTGTGTGTTATAGCAGTGGATGAGTGTGTCGGTGGTTGTTAGCACGGTGGCAGGAAGTGTGTTGCGTTGGTGTGTGTTAGCAGTGGATGAGGTGTTGTTGGTGTGTTTGTGGTTTAGCAGTGGATGAGTGTGGTGCTGTGTGTGTTTTTAGCAGTGGATGAGTGTGTTCCTGTGTGTTAGCAGTGGATGAGTGTGTGGGTTTTCCTGTGTGTTACAGCAGTGATGAGTGGTTCCTGGTGTGTTACAGCACAGTGGTGGAGTGTGTTGCTGTGTGTTTAGCAGTGGATGAGTGTGTTGTCATGTGTGTGTTTAGCAGTGGATGAGGTGTTCTGCTGTGTTTGTTAGCAGGGATGAGGTGTGTTCCTGTGTGTGTTAGCAGTGGTGAGTGTTGTGTCTGTTGGTTTAAGCAGTGGATGTGAGTGTGTTCGCTGTGTGTGTTTAGCAGTGGATGAGTGTGTTCCTGTGTGGGTTAGCAGGGATGAGTGTGTTCCTGTGTGGTTTAGCAGTGGTGATGAGGTGTGTTCCTGTGTGTGTTTAGCAGTGGATGAGTGTGTTCCTGTGTGTGTTTAGCAGTGGATGAAGTGTGTTCCTGTGTGTGTTAGCAGGGATGAGTGTTGTTCATGTGTGTTCGCAGTGGATGAGTGTGTTGCTAGGTGTGTGTTTACAGCAATGGTGTGTTCCTGTGTGTTACAGCAGTGGAGGAGAGTGTGTTCCTGTGGTGTCTACAGCAGTGGAGAGTGTGTTGCTGTGTGTTGTTTAGCAGTGGATGAGTGTTATTTCCTGTGTGTGTCTTACAGCAGTGGATGAGTGTGTGTGGCTGTGTGTGTTTAGCAGTGGATGAGGTGTTCGGTGTGTGTTAGCAGTGGATGAGTGTGTTTTCGGGTGTGTTTAGCAGGGATGAGTGTTTGTGTTGGGTATCTAGCAGGTGGGATGAGTGTGTTGCTGTGTTGTGTTTTAGCAGTGGATGAGTGTGTTTGCTGTGTGTGTTTAGGAGATGTGGATGAGTGTGTTTGGGGGTGTGGGTTTAGCAGTGGATGAGTGTGTTGCTGTGATGGGTGTGTTTAGCAGTGGATGAGTGTGTCCTGTGTGTTACAGCAGTGGATGAGTGGTGTTCCGTGTGTGTGTTCAGCAGTGTGTGAGTGTGGTTGCGGATGTGTTAGCAGTGGATGAGGTGTTCCTGTGGTGTTTAGCAGTGGATGAGTGTCTGTCCTGTGTGTGTTGTTGTTTAGCAGTGGGATGAGTGTGTTCTGTGTGTGTTAGCAGTGGATGAGTGTGTCCTGAGTGTGTTTAGCAGTGGAGAGTGTGTTCTGTGTGTGTTTAGCAGTGATGAGTGTGTTCCTGTGTGTGTTAGCGTGATGGGATGAGTGTGTTCTGTGTGTGTTTAGCAGTGGATGAGTGTGTCCTGTGTGTGTTTAGCAGTGGATTGAGTGTGTTGTGTTTTTAGCAGGGGATGAGTGTGTTCCTGTTGTGTCAGCAGTGGATGAGTGTGTTGTTCCTGTGTGTGTTTAAGAAGTGGATGTATGTGTTCGCTGTGTGTTACGCAGTGGATGAGGTTGTGTTCTGTGGTGTGTTTAGCAGTGGATGAGTGGTGTTCCTGTGTGTGTTTAGCAGTGGATGCGTGTGTTGCTGTGTGTGTTAGCAGTGTGTCTGTGGTTAGCAGGGATGAGGTGTGTTCCTGTGTGTCTACAGCAGGGAGGAGGTGGTGGTGTGTTAGCAGGGATGAGTGTGGTGTCTTGTGTATAGAGTGGATGAGGTGTTCTGTGTGTTAGAGTGGCATGAGTGTGTGGTGTGTTAGGGGATGAGTGTGTTTGTTGTGTGGTTAGAGGGAGAGTGGTGTGTGTGTGTGGGTTTAGCAGTGGATGAGGGGTTGTGTGTGTGTGTTTAGCAGTGATGAGTGTTGTGTTGTGTGTTATAGCAGTGGATGAGTGTGTTGCTGTGTGTGTTTAGCAGTGATGAGTGTGTTCTGGGTGTGTTTGCAGTAGAGTGTGATGGTGTGTTGCTGTGTTGTGTTAGCAGGGATGAGTGTGTTCTGCGGTGTTCAGCAGGGATGAGTGTGTTCTGGGTGTTAGCAGGGATGAGTGTGTTGCTGGTGTGTTTAGCAGGGATGAGTGGTTGTGGTGTGGTGTTTAGCAGTGGATGAGTGTGTTGCTGGTGGTTAGCAGTGGATGAGTGTGTTCCTGTCGAGTGTTTTAGCAGTGATGAGTGTGTTGCTGGTGTGTGTTATGCAGTGGATGAGTGTGTGCGGTGTGTTGCAGTGGATGGTGTGTGTCGGTGTGTTTAGCAGTGGATGAGTGTGTTCGTGTGTGTTTAGCGTGGATGAGGGTGTGTTCCTGGGTGTTAGCAGGGATGGTGTTCCTGTGTGTGTTTAGCAGTGGATGAGTGTGTGTGTTTGGTTTAGCAGTGGATGGAGTGTGTCCTGTGTGTCTACAGCAGTGGATGAGTGTGTTGCCTGTGTGTCTACAGCAGTGGATGAGTGTGTTTCTGGTGTGTTAAGCAGTGGATGAGTGTGTTTGTGTTGTGGTTAGCAGTGGATGAGTGTGTTCTGGAGTGGTTACAGCAGTGGATGAGTGTGTTACTGTGTGTGTTTAGCAGTGGATGAGTGTGTTCTGTGTGGTTTAGCAGTGGATGAGGTGTGTTCCTGGAGTTTGTCTACAGCAGTGGATGAGTGTGTTCCTGGTGTCTACGCAGTGGATGAGTGTGTTCGTGTGGTTAGCAGTGGAGGAGGTTGTGCTGTGTGTGTTTAGCAGTGGATGAGAGTGTGTTCCTGTGTTGTTTAGCAGGGGATGAGTGTGTTACTGTGTGTGTTTAGAGGTGAGTGTGTTTCCTGTGTGTGTTTTAGCAGGGTGAGTGTGTTCTGGTGGTTTAGCAGATGAGTGTGTGTGTTCTTGTGTGTTTAGCAGTGGATGAGTGTGTTCTGTGTGTGTTAGCAGTGGATGAGTGTGTTCCTGTGTGTCTACAGCAGAGTGGATGAGTGGTGTTCCTGTGTGTGTCTACAGCAGTGGATGAGTGTGTTCATGCGGTGTCTACAGCCGTGGATGAGTGTGGTGGTTCGCCTGTGTGTTTCAAGCAGTGAATGAGTGTGTTCTGTGTGTTACAGCAGTGGATGAGGTGTGTTGTGGGGTGTTTTTAGCAGTGTGTTCCTGTGTGTTACAGCAGTGATGAGTGGTGTTCCTGTGTGTCTACAGCAGTGGATGAGTGTGTTGCTGTGTGTGTTTAGCAGTGATGAGTGTTTCCTGTTGGTTACAGCAGTGGATGAGTGTGTTCCTGTGGTTTACAGCAGTGGATGAGTGCTTTGCTGTGTGTTTAGCAGTGGATGAGTGTGTCCTGCGGTGTCTACAGCAGTGGATGATGTGTGTTCCTGTGTGTGTTAGCAGGTGGATGAGTTGTGTGTGTGTGTTTAGCAGTGGATGAGTGGTGTTCATGCGTGAGAGTGTTCAGCAGGGATGAGTTGTTGTTCCTGGCGAGTGTCTACAGCAGTGGATGAGTGTGTGCTGTGGTGGTGTTTAGCAGTGGATGAGTGTGTTCCTGTGTGTGTTTAGCAGTGGATGAGTGTGTTCCTGTGTGTGTTTAGCAGTGATGAGTGTGTTCCTGTGTGTGTTTAGCAGTGGATGAGTGTGTTCCTGTGTGTGTTTAGCAGTGGATGAGTGTGTTCCTGTGTGTGTTTAGCAGTGGATGAGTGTGTTCCTGTGTGTGTTTAGCAGTGGATGAGTGTGTTCCTGTGTGTGTTTAGCAGTGGATGAGTGTGTTCCTGTGTGTGTTTAGCAGTGGATGAGTGTGTTCCTGTGTGTCTACAGCAGTGGATGAGTGTGTTCCTGCGAGTGTCTACAGCAGTGGTGAGTGTGTTCCTGTGTGTGTCTACAGCAGTGGATGAGTGTGTTCCTGTGTGTCTACAGCAGTGGATGAGGGTGTGTTGCTGTGTGTGTTTAGCAGTGTGTTTCTGTGGTTACAGCAGGGATGAGTGTGTTCCTGTGTGTCTACAGCAGTGGATGAGTGTGTTGCTTGTGTGTGTTAGCAAGTGGATGAGTGATTCTGTGGTGTTACAGCAGTGGATGAGTGTGTCTGTGTGTGTTTAGCAGTGGGATGAGTGTGTTTTCGTGTGTGGTTTAGCAGTGGATGAGTTGTGTTGTGTTGTGTGTTTAGCAGTGGATGAGTGTGTTGCATGTGTGTGTTTAGCAGTGGATGAGTGTGTTGTGTGTGTGTTAGCAGTGGATGAGTGTGTTCCTGTGTGTGTTTAGCAGTGGATGAGTGTGTTCCTGTGTGTGTTTAGCCGTGGATGAGTGTGTTCCTGTGTGTGTTTAGCAGTGGATGAGTGTGTTCCTGTGTGTGTTTAGCAGTGGATGAGTGTGTTTGCTGTGTGGTTTAGCAGTGGGATGAGTGTGGTTTGCTATGTGTGTTAGCAGTGGATGAGTGTGTTCCTGTGTGGTTACGAGTGGATGAGTGTGTTGCTGTGTGTGTTTAGCAGTGGATGAGGTGTGTCTGGTGTGTTTAGCAGTGGATGAGTGTGTTGCTGTGTGTGTGTTAGCAGTGGATGAGTGTGTTCCTGTGTGTGTTTAGCAGTGGATGAGTGTGTTGCTGTGTGTGTCTACACACAGCAGTTAATCGGGGGGGGGGGTCTTATAGGGATGTGTGGAAAAATCTGGTATATTATTTATTCCCAAAACTGTGAAATAACCAGGAGCCTCCATTAGCAGAGATAAAGTGACAGCAACTTACCAGTTATTGCTGGGGTCTCATGCAGCCTTATGTTCACATACAATAGTGGTGGAGGAAATCTAAGTCTACATCACTATCGGGATAAAATTATTTGCTTCTTAGAGGAGAGCATATTGGGCATTTAGGACAGAGGTAGAGGAGACTAGACCACAGGATTGTGTATCACTACGCTGAGACTGTAGAGACGGATCCGCCTGACCCGAGAACTCTACTGCATCTCCCAGCCCGGCACTGACCCATTCAATGGACAGGCAAAGACCCAGTTTAGAAAGAATGTTTTTATTAAATGAGTAGAATTATTAACATTGTAGATGAATCATTTCATTAGAACTTTCATTGCTGGGATAATCCCTTTTAATTTGTTCTTTGCTTTCCCTAATATTCCACGTAACAGCAATAGAATTACTAAAAACCAGGGTGCCCTAGTGATATAACTCAGATGAGAGAGCGCTTTACCATCTTATCGGACCAAAATATAAGCCCGGCATTATTTTTTTATTACGCTGTAATCATATCTTGAAGTATCCGGCTCATTAAAAGGCACAGGACAGATGGGATGTATGAATGGATCTGAAAGAAAGATAATTTTGCCCATGACTGTGGAATAATAATTTTAGTTTTTATAACGCTCCCCCCCACCCCCCACATGAGAGCTCGATTATAAAAGAAGGGAAAACCGTGCGCATCAAAGTGAGAATCTGAATGTAATGTTAACACAAGCAGCACCGAGAGCGATGAGTCCGATTCTAAATTATTAAATCCAGAATACATAAGGGGGGCGGGGAGGGGGGGGGCGATTTGCATATGTCAATGATACGGGGAAGACTTATGCAATTTATGGAAATATTTTAAAGTATTAGACCTACAGCAAGAAGAAGAACACCAAACCATAAACCAAACCCTGGTAAATTTAGATCCATGCCTAAGGACACAACATACACTGACAATAACTCCCCGAGATGAAGACTATGCAGAATAATCCACCAAAACAGCGGATTTATTTAGGAGGAATATATAAGTTACCCTATATATGTTTCAGAATACTTAAAATTTAGTTTGAAGCGGCTTATGCTACAATTCGCAGTACACTCATTAACATAAGAAATGCTTATTAGGTAAATTTCGTTAACCCCTTTCAGATTCAGAAAAGGCCTTTGTCAATTTCTGTATTTCACTCTTTTTTTTTATTATTCTTTCCATGTACATTGCCATATGAGGGTTTATTTATCTGGGAAGAATTTTAATTCCTAAAGGCACCTTTTAATATTCAATGTACTAGGCTAATGCGACTGCATCATTTTTTTTTTGGGGGGGGGGTATTTTTACAGCTTGCACAGCGCGGTCCAAACGATGTCTGCCGTTTATATTGTCTGCTCCAATATCTTTACAGAGATGACAAATTTACATAGTCTTTCTTATGTTTTATCAGTTAAAAAAAAAACTTTTACATAGCTCCAGATTCTGAAATCTGACACTTAAACTTTGGTGTACGGAGCTGTGTTTGGGGCCAAGCTGACATTTTCACGTATGTCATTTTGGAAATTGATCTTTGAAAAAGATCTTTTGATAACTTCTTTTGCTGAAAATGGAGAAAAAGAAGCAATTTGAACAGTTACATTTTTCTTCTATTACAGTATCGACTTTAAGGGTTAACTTTCTTATACACAGTCCGAAGAGACGCTTAGGAAGGCGCTTGGTGCAATCAGCAAACACAGGTTCAGGGCTTGAAGGAATCTCTTTTTTTTTTACTTTAAAAGTAGGTGAGAAAATAAAAAGTATACAAACGTAATAAATACAATGAAATAAAAATGCGACGCGTTCAGCCCGATCTGGGGCTTTCATCAGGCCTGATGAAGCCTGATGAAAGCCCCAGATCGGGGCTGAAACGCGTCGCATTTTATTTCATTGTATTTTATTACGTTGTTATACTTTTATTTATCACCTACTTTTAAAGTAGAAATAAAAAAGAGATTCCTTCAAGCCCTGGAACTCTGTGTTTGCTGATTGCACCAAGCGCCTTCCTAAACGTCTCTCGGGCTCTCTTCTCATTTCCACATCGTCCCGGGGTCCGGTCCTCGGTGAACGTGGCATCCAAGGAGGCGGCAGCTGCTGGTAGCAACTTTTCTATATGCCATACCACCCTTCACAAGGTGAGAGTTTGGCCTTACTCTTCTCATCTATATTTTACGGTAACACAGACAGCTGCGCTTTTTTTCTCTCCTGCATCTTCTCTTTACCATTCGTTGGGACTTGGAGCTTTGCCCCACAGTCCCTCGATCCCAGGTTTCTACTGCATTTCTTATACACAGTGAAATCTCTTTATCAGGACAGTCCAATTTGAGCCTCATTTCGCATAAAATACAAAACTGAGCAAATTGGACATAGTGTCCTATCTGTTATAGAGCAGGAAGAGCTGAGCAGATTGTACCTAGGGTCCTATCTGCAGGCAGCATGTTATAGAGCAGGAGGATGAGAGCAGATTGTACATGGGGTCCTATCATCAGGGAAAATGTTATAGAGCAGGAGGACCTGAGCAGATTGTTCATAGTGTCCTATCTGCAGGCAGCATGTTATAGAGCAGGAGGAGCTAAGCAGATTGTACCTAGGGACCCATCTGCAGGTACCATGTTATAGAGCAGGAGGAGCAGTCTTTGCAGATGGTTTTATAGTGTTTGATTTACACATAAGGGGTGTTACTAAAAGATAAATTATCATAAGTTATAGGCACAGAATTTATGGAGAAGGAACGTTGAAAAAAACAAAATTAACATCTGCCTAATTGACACTGACTGTCAATGTTTTCTTTTTAAAAAATGAAGAAAAAAACAAAGATTTTTTTGATCCTTATTTGCACTGGTGCACACATTTGACCTGATCAGCAGTTTAATCTGATTTATAATTTGTGTGATGTGTAGGGTCAACATTTTGCTCTTTTAGCCCCACCATTTTATATCAGATGTACAAAATCAATACTCATATTGTGTATACATATGCTGCTTTATGGGTTTTGGATAACCGTATAACATAGCTAGAATTAAATATTAAAGCGTCTAACCTCTAGAAATAGAAGATCTTAACCCAACTTTCCTGGACATGGCGAAGAAATCTCCTACATAACATCTTCCCTCTTGTTACTTTTCAAATCCACTTTTTGCGAGCGAGCGCAAATGCATGAAGACACACACAAGCATCTCCCAATAAATAACCTGTGACATCTTACTTAGAAGTAAATCTACTCGGCTCAGGCAATCAAGATTTCACCTGTATTTATTAAAGGACAGCGGCAACAGCACATTAAATAAGTATCAGACATGGAAGATGTGGAGTCACGTTAAAAGAAGGGTGGGGGGGTGAGAAAATTAATTACGCATTCCAAACCTGGTCACTGAAGTCTTCTGGGAAGATCCTCTGCAGCTCAGGATCTGTAAATAATTGACAGATAATATTAATTGGCTTTGGATTAGTGAGCAAGCAGAGAATCATACATTAATATTTGATCAGAAGATGATAGAAATCCTGGCAGGGGATCCTGCGAGGGCAGCCTGGGTCTGTGTAGAGAAAAGCAAAAGAACTCTCTCGGAGACTCTCCCTTTAGCCTCCCCCGGAAGATGAAAAAGGAGGAACAAAAATAAAGTTAGAAAAAAACCTCGGCTGCCCCATTAAATCTAAACTGTTACCTGACACTACAACTAACCAGTTTAAAATTGACTTCCAAAAGGAAAAAAAAAAAAAAGTCTTATATTTTTTAAAGAACGCTGACTGTTGTCAAATGGCCAGCAGAAGCACTTTGTAAGAACTCAAAGCGGCGTTTTGGTCTACCGGGGGGACGTGGGAAAAGCAGCGAGCTTGTTATTCGTCCTTTGATTCTAAAATGAGACACAGAGGCGTTGAGTCAGAATGTAAACATTCACTATATGCACGTGCTTTACGTTCAGGTATATGGATTTAGAAGTTGAAGAGCGTTCCAAAAAAACCCCCGTGATTGACAGACTAAGAAGATATTAGTCTCCGATTTACAGAAAACAGCCCTGACAATCTGCTACTTTGATTTTTATCCTTCATTAAATGCCATCGGTATAACAAACACCATTTGTCAAAAAAAAGAATTCATAACACTTGGAAGTATCAGCCAGGAGACACTTCGTTATACAGCCTGTTATTAGTCTACTGTTAAGTGCTGTTCATGTTAACGATAAGTAGAAGGTAAAAGTTTAAACTAAACATATTTGGGGATTAAGTAGCAGATTGGAGTCCCTAAAGCAGCCCTCTAGATAACAATTAAAAAAATATTCGCAAAAATATTAAAAATTTGTTAAAATATTAGTAGCTTGCCGGTTTCTCCCGTTTCCAATCCCGTCTGTGCGCACTGGGGCTCAGTAGTTTCAAACAACTCTCTCAACTTTAGGACTAAAGCAAATGACAAGGTCAGTCTGTGAATTATGGACCAAGTGGTGGCCAGATTCCATGGATGAATGTCAAGGAGGGGACTCAAAGCATCAAAAAATTTGGGTCAGTAAAATCCAACCACGGCACAGATTGAGCACAGACATGTGTTTTAGCTCTTAGGAAGAGCCAAGCCTTGCTTAGACTTTCACTACAACCTTCGCCTGAACAGGGGCAGGTTATAACTAGTGCACAACAGTGGGGCAGGAACGCCCCACACTAGCCCCCTCTGCTACCCAACACAGCCCTCTTCACGTCCCCTCCTCGTTCACTTGGCTTATGGGGGAAATAATCACAATCCTTCGCGGTTCACTAGGTTTTGTTATTATTTCAAGGCTCGTAAACCACAAAATTGGCATACAAGCCTTGATAAATCACCCCCAATATGTTTTTGGTAGTCTGAAATACTCCCCCTCTCTCTAAGATGGATCAGGAGCAAAGGGATTGTTCAGACATACAAAGGCATAATGTGAATAGACTCCAACAGTCATTCCAGGAAGGATCAGCCAGGAGCTGGGAGGAAAGTTTTACCCTATGAAATGGCAGTGTGCACACAGTAGGCTCAGAAACGTTTGGCAATTTCAGAGAAAGGAATTGGAGGAACCACACCATAAAGAATAAAAAGGATATCACCATGTTGTCAAGGTTTATGAATTTATTGTGAACTGGAAGGTAGTTTTAACATATTCTAAGAAGATGCTGTTAGTTTGTGCACCCAACTTGGGAAACTACATACTTTAGATAAAGAAAATAAGATTGCCGATAAATTTATTGAACCAAACCAATGGGGATTGCATAGAGTGTTATATGCCTTTTATTGGACTGGCCCACCAGAGGATTCTTCAGTAAGTTCATGCAACACAATAATGGGGTCCGGAGAACCAGCAGAAGAGAGCTAAATATAAAGCCCACCAGGGACTATTTGCTAAGAGATGCTAGATGGTGGTCCCCAAGAATCATTCATCTGGAAGTTCAAAGAAATCCCGGCTGACATAGTGAATATCAAGGTTTAGAGATCAACTTTAATTTAGTTAACAAAAATAGAAGCTCAGGAGAATGGGTGGGTACAGTATTATAAATAATCATCCCCATGAACAGTTTTGTCTCCATTTCATAGGAAGGTCATCGCTTAAGTTCCATGTTCTTTGCTTCTGTTGCTACAGTCCTTTTGCTATAATATGTCCTTTTACAGTCGTCTCTTTATGCAGAGCAAAAACAGAGAGGGACAGCATTCAGCTGGTCACCTCCACCTACCCCTTCCTCCATTAGTGATGATACGAGTATCCAAATTCCCACTAAAAAGAACTTCTGGCAACTACCAACGACTTCAAAATAGGTTTTTAAAATTAAAACTTAAACTTTAACCCATCACCATAAGAAGTTCCAAATAATCGCTGACGATACATTTTTAGGTCTCTGCTGCTTAAAATGGTTGGGTTGGACCATCTTGTCCATTCCCATAGTTTGTTAAAGTTCTTGCTTCAAGACATTTCATGGCCGTATATTCTGCAATTCTGCAAGTAAATTCTGCAATTGTGGTGCATAGTTTACTATTGTAGAGGGAAGGCAAATATACACAATATATACCACATTATGAGAGTTTATTCAAGTGGAAAAAACAGTGGAATGGAAAACATCTTCCCTGGCACAGAGCTGGGGTCATGGTAGGCGGATGCAATGAAAATGGACATGGGTGCAATATCTTAGGGATTTGTCACCAAATTCTGTGGAAATCCAAGTTCTTTACAGCTTTTGCAATAAAACATTGTCATTTTAACAATGAAAAATTTTCGTGATAGTGAGGGGCAAGGAATTTCAATGTGTGCCAACTAAAACCACCCACAAAACTTGTTTGGGGGAGGGGGTGGTGGGTAATTGTTTTTACCAACTAGAAATTAGTAAACAATAATCTTGCAAATTTCCTAACTAAAATTTAGTAAATGTGAATAACTAATGTCAGGCATCTCTTTTAAGTATAATAAAAGCTTCACCATACCCAATAGCTGTGATCTACAGTATAACCCTATGTGCCAGAGGGACTGAATGTGCCAGTACAGTAAAGCAGTTCAAGCTGAATTAGCCTCAGACACCTTCTCCCTCTATATCATAATGCTTGCAAATATGTGAGCTAAGAGTTGCCTTGGGACACATCGCTAACAGATGCAGACTTCATAGCTCAGAGTTTTGATCATCGTGTCTGGGTGAGGCGATCCTACAATCTTTACAGCTCACTTCATTTTGTTGGGTTTGTAGCTCAAGGGCAATTGAATTCTTTCATGAGTAATTTTAATGTTTACATGTTCCTCGGAGTTGGCTTGAATACGGAGTTTTCATAGGCCAAATTTGTTTTACGAGCATGTTAATGCACGGATGGTTCCCATTGTAAACCTGAAAGCATAAATTCTACCAATGGTTACATTTTTTAAATAAACAGAACACAGAGTGACTGGGAATACCGTCAGTGCCGCCCGTCTCCTGCCGTCATTACTGGCTCCCCATTAAATGTTGCTTTATTTACAAGTCTCTCCATCCTCTCTCAGTCCTGACTCTCCATATTTATATGTATGAGTCACCAAAGTCTACAATTGAGGCAATTTTAGTGATCCACAGTTATTCATGATATTTACCATTTTTTAAAGTCATACACAGGATAACAAAATAGCATATAGAAAGAAAAAGTATGGAAACTAAAGAGTTGTCCAATTTAGTGGTCTCACTAAACAAGCAAAAAAAATAAATTAACTGTGGGAGCCAGAACATTGTCAGAAATTTCCAGTTGACTAATGGGTCCAGTTTGCAGCACCCCTACCTATACCCATCCCTTGTGTGTAAAGTAACACACAAAATAACACCCGCATAATAGAAAATGCCCCCTCAGTGGCCTCCACATAGTATATTGTCTGCTTCCAATGAAACCTCATTTGTTACTATGTCCTCAGTTCCGTAGCCACCTACTACTTATAATCACTTATAACCCCCCCCCCATTCTTTACCCCCACCCACAAGTTTTGCCCCGTTATTAAAGCACTCCATCCACAATTTTTATAACCTTCATACATAGAATGCCCCCTACTCTATTCTGCTAAAAAATTATGACTCTGAAGTGAAGAAGACAACCCCTCGCCTTTCAACTGATAGCATGGAGCCAAAACTAATGAGACAGAATGCCTTGAACAGCATCAGTATCAGTGGAGCAATATCTAATAAAACATGTTGAAAAATGTAGAAGATGTTCGCTGACCAAAGTCTTGATAATTCACCAAAATATAAGTAATAGTATCAATACTAGGAAATATTCACTAGGAAGAAATATAAAAAATAAATATATGACAAAAAGAGAAAAAAAAATAATAAAAGAACCAGAGATTAGAGTGTATCAATTTTCATATTATTATAATAAAAGGTCAGGAAAGGAAAAGACAATTCCTCAAACACAAATTTAGGAAATTCTATGTAAAAACAAGCGTCTCGCTAGGGTTGATAAGACTTTAAGTCTTTGTACTACTCAGCCTCTTTATTAAAATAAAGAAATGTGTAATTCTTCTTTTACCCTGTGGAGGCGCTGCAGGGAAACTCTTGTTACCGCTGAATGCTTGAAGCATCAATAGAAAGACCCCCTGTGATGAGCTTAACATAAGCGGGCCTTAAATGAAAAAGGGATTTTGGAAAGCGGACAATCCGATTAACTGACAAAAAAAAATGCTTATTTATTCAGTATTTTCACTTTACTGTCATCCGTGCCATTTGTTGGTACAAAGTGGCTTTTAAAAATCACTTAATTTACAGAAATAAGCAAGAAAAAAAATATATTCCTATATATATAAGTGGCTAAAAATGCCCCCCATTTATATAATAATCTCCTAGGATACATCATTATTAGATGCTACAGAAGTGCCATTAGTTCTGTAGAGCAAATAGTCAACATCTGCTCCATCATTTATCCAGCAAAATGAATTTCAGTAATAATAAAAAAAAAAACCATATAATTAATATTTTAATTGCTTGCGCTTGATTTGCACTTGTAGGAGTGGTTCTTAAGTTCTGGAGATGAGCATATTTCAGGGCATATCAAGTCTCAAGACATTCGCCTGTATGTAATGATTCATCATTGATACTAAAATTACTAGTGACAGCAGCAGCAGTTTAGTTTATTCTCAATTTTTGAAAGTAAATAAATGTAATCAAGTAATCATCATGGATCGAAATTGACAACTAATGTCCCGGCTATTGTGCAAGAATCTATATAGTCGCAGGTAGCCATCATACTGCGGAGATGTAAGAGCAGGGAGACGCAGTAAAGGGCCAATATAGAAAGGGTTAGAGCAGTGATGGCGAACCTATGGCACTGGTGCCAGAGGTGGCACTCAGAGCCCTTTCTGTGGGCACTCAGGCCATCATCCCAGGACAGAGTTCACCAAACAGGACCAAATCCATTAAATCTTCCTGCAGTCCTAGGCAACTTATGAGATGCTGCGCTAAACACTATTTTGAGGCGACACTTCATTGACTGTTTGGAACTGCTTGAAAAGTGAGAAGGTTTTAATAGAACTGCATTATCTTTGGAGGTCCTCCTACTGGACCTCCATTCTTCCTAAACAGAGAGCCCCTGGAGAGAAGGTACAACGATAGTCTGAATTTGACCACCTTCTTTCAACTGTATTGGTGACCTCAAGTTGCCGATACAATTAAAGAAGTGGAAGAACAGGTAGCTATAAATTACTGTTTAAAATGGCACGTTGGCACATCAGGGTAAATAAGTGTGTTTTGGTTGAAGTTTGGGCACTCGGTCTCTAAAAGGTTCGCCATCACTGGGTTAGAGGGTTAGAACATGTGGATGGTGCAGGTTAAGTTGCAGAGTTGGAAACGGAGTATTGCCCATTGATGCCGAAATACTTTTTTTTAAGTACAGCCATTGACAGGTTCCCATAGAGCCCTATTAACTGACACCCTTCTTTTAGCTAAAAAAATGTTTCCCTTCTATCCAAATAAGTCAACTTTATTTTGCATTTGCTGAGAAGGCTTGCCCTGCTCGGTCGGACCCTCCCATCTCATTTCTCAGCATGTCATGTGACCAGAGTGACATCATCACAAGTCCTTTAGCCTCTTAACATTAGTAAACTGTACCCCATGCATACTGTATACCTGATCACATGATTTCAGTACATAGGCGGGTTAGACCCATGATGTCATCCTTGTCGCATGACTTTAAAGGAAACCTACCATTTCAAATCGTCGGTGTAAGCTGTAAACACCGAGCACCAGCTCAGGGTGAGCTGGTGCCGGTGCTTAGTTTCGTTAGCGTTATAAACCGCGGTATCGCGGTTTTAACACTTTTTAAACTTTATAGCAGAAACTGCTTCGGCGCTGCGCGCAACGCCTGCGGCATTTGCTATGTAGGCGCGCACATGATCGTGCGCACGCAGTGCCGAAGCAGTTTCTGCTATAAAGTTTAAAAAGTGTTAAAACCGCGACACCGCGGTTTATAACACTAACGAAACTAAGCACCGGCACCAGCTCACCCTGAGCTGGTGCTCGGTGTTTACAGCTTACACCGACGATTTGAAAAGGTAGGTTTCCTTTAATTGCCCGATGATGTAACAAACCTCTCCATACAGCAGAATATCATAGCCTGTCATGCAGGAACAAGGAGGCAGGGAAATGCAAGTACATTTTTAACAATCACCAGGTAACTCATTTTCACTAAAGACAGGCTGCAGAAACCCATCACAGCTGCAATGCAAATCTGCCTTTTTGCCTTCTCAATGCATTTACATTACTATATAATTATGTGCTTTAACTTACCTGGCTTCCAGGCAGAATCCTCTGTGTAGTCCCAGGGGCTGGCTGTGGTTTGGATGCATTCAAATATCTACACCTGACTTGTGTGTGCTGCTCACTCCTCAGCTCTCAGCCCCCACCTTTGTGCTCCTTCACAGGAACAACGCTCAGAGCCCTGGTGAGCTGATATCAGTGGGGGAGGGAGGAGCTGTACAGGAGCACGAAGGTCGAAACTGAAAGCTGAGAAGTGAGCAGAGCAGACGAGTCACATGTTTTTTTAAATGAATGCAAACCAAAGCCAACTAATGGAACAAAACAGTTTATTTTGTCAGGAAGCCAGGTAAGTTAAAAACACACAATTATATAGTAATGCAAAAGCTCAGAGATAATAGAAATACATAATTTGCAATGCAGGTGTGATGGGCTTCTGTAACCTGTCTTTAGTGAAAATGAGGTCCCTGGGGACAAGTTCCCTTTAATATGCAGGACTCAGTGTTACTGACTCACCTCAGGTGAATTGCAGAAGGGTTTACAAACTGATTCCTGCACCATTGCAGCCATGGTAATGAACCAGGAATAAGGGCAATGCTTTTTCATCATAGTTTTTACTAAGGTCTCTATTCTGCATGGGTTAATTTGCATAACAGGTGCTCTTTAAAAACACAATGTTGCAGCAGGGTCTCATGAAATCAGACTTTTTCTTATTATAGGCGTTTCTCTCCAATAAAAGGGGTTTGTGAGCTTTTTACGCAAAACGTATAAAAGTGAACAAAAGTCTAGAAAAAAAACGATGCTATTTGTATTGTATCCAAGTTTCTACTGGAAAGTTGTGTTTGTTGTGTACAGTATATGACCATATGTATTTCCAAATCAACCATTATCCAAAAATGGGAGTGGGATTAAGTCAGACAGCCGGAGCCCTCTACAACCGATACGCAAAATGTGGGACTGCAACACCGTCCCGTTCAATGCTGGCGGGACTTCCATAAATTCTGTCGGCACAAAGTTGGTGAGGGGGAGTATGGCTAAGGTCAGGATTATGTAGAACAGTGGTACAGAGTAAAATGACAACTGTGAAACGTTTAAGCTCCTCAACACATTTGGACTTCAGGCCAGGTATTCAGCTAGTATAATGGTTTATGACAATTGTTCTTTACCAGTTGGGACAAGAATCCTTTTCTCAAATGATGAACGGCGCTGGGACCCCCACTGATCCAACTGGATAGTGTAACTTCAAAATTGGTGAAGGATTTTTTTAAGGCATCCGTACTCCCGAGTATGTAGATTAAGAATAATGCGGTTTCTGTTTATTATGACCCTTAGACCAGACAAATAAGACTCACTCACCATTTAAAAGGCAGTCTACCTCTTCCTCAATAATTATAATCTAATGGTAGGATTTCGAGAAGAAATACCCTGCAATTTAAAAAAGTATATACCGTATTTTTTGGACTATGAAGGCGCACAAAAAAATCATTTGATTATCTCAGAAATCAAAGGTGCGCCTTATATATAAATCATACTTACAGCCAACAGGTGCCTTGAACTGTGCAAAGGTCTGCCACCTGCTGGTCATTCATCCTTATAATCAGGTGCACCTTATATATGAACCAAGACGTTTTAGCATGCATTTATTGATGATGCACCTTAAAATCCGGTGCACCTTATAGTCCGAAAAATATGGTATTTTTTAAATTTCTCTCGATTACACATTTTTGAGAAATTCCACTTTTTATCCATTTGCTAATGAGGCAGTTGATGCACCAAGGTCGTGTACGCAGCACCTGGAGCACTACTATTCCTGCCTGGCCCGTCACCTCTCCATCAGTTAAGGAGTAGATTTGTCTTGTGAGAAGAACGGGGTGATGCTAAAGTAAGAGGGACATCATTCAGACATCAATTCGTCAGGTTCTGAGGACACGACCTTTGTGCACCAACCGCCTCATTAGCATATGGATTGAGCCGAAAATATCTTGTAAATGGGATAATATAAGTAATATAAGTATGTTGGAAATCACACTGAATTAGTCTAAAACATGCTGCCAGCAGAATATAT
Source organism: Engystomops pustulosus (assembly GCA_019512145.1). NCBI lineage: Eukaryota > Metazoa > Chordata > Amphibia > Anura > Leptodactylidae > Engystomops > Engystomops pustulosus. The sequence goes on from CM033650.1 coordinate 63,127,308, forward strand.
CACTTGCTGGAGGTGGTAGACTCCATTTAACACCAGCTCTGTGTGGTTTTAGTAGTAGTAAGAAGTTCTTAGTCCACTTGCTACAGTAATAAGTGCAGAGATCTGAGAAGGAGGTGAATTGGGGGTGCAGCAAACAAAAAAAAAAAGTGGAAAATTCAGTACACTTGGCCACACTGGAGTTGTAAATGTGCCTCTTTATTCAGTAAAAATCATGCGGGTGCAGTAGCATATACATAGAATTCGTCCGGATTGACGCGTTTCAACACAAAAGTGTCTTACTCCTGAATTGGGGGTGTGGGGCAAGAATCAATCAATGGATAGTTGCGCCTAAAATTATTGTATATAACAGTTCAGCAAAAAAATTAAGATATCAACTCAATAATAACAAAAAAATAAAAAATAAAACACTACCTCAAAGCAAACATTTTTATGCAGATTATTTTTATATTATCTGAAAACATTTTAAATATATTTAACATGATATACAGTATACAAACAAATACAATTGTAGGATTTGTATATTTTTAGGTTTTACTTCCCAGGACTGTGTACTTCTTTCAAACAAAAGCGGCATACCCACAGAAACTTTGCCCTAAAGCTCAGGCGCATGCAGTTAAACGTTCCCATTGGCAGCAGGCTACTTTTATTTATTTATGTATTTTTTACTAGCCTTCATGCTCTATAACATGTCAGATGTTTTTCATTGGCTTTGAAACAGTCTGGGAACATTTTATAAAATGTTTTATAGTTTATACGGAAAATAATCCCACTGAAAAACTTTGTATTAAGAGCTTATTCCAGTATCAACATTATATAATAGGTTAAGAATTGGGGATTTAGGAGTCAGGACCCCTTTGAATTCCATGAAAGAGCAAAAACTTGAAAAATAAAAAAGTATATCATAAAAAGGGAAATTTAGACTTTTTTTTCCCTTTTGGAAAACCAAATAAAACTTAAAATAATTGTGGTTAGAGAACTATTCGTACACTCAGGGGAATATTTTTTTTTATGCTTAGTGTTTCCTAACCACGTGTCAGACATATAAGAGGGATCTCCTGGTAACAGAACCAGTACATGAGCTACAGCTCTCCCCTAGGACCCAGCGGTGTCAGTCCCAATACTGCAGAAGGTCTTGTGGGACATGCATAAGGATCATGAAATCTTTAGAGGCCATAATAAGACTTCAGTCACACCAGTCCTTCTAATTCCATTGTTATAACATGATAAAAGATGTCTGACATAACTCATTTACTAATATTGTATCTGTAGAGTTTTATTCATGGGACCAAATATACAGTATTATATTACCAAACTGCGCTTCCTAGTGTCTGTATTTAATATCTCATGCAATGTATTATGAAGCTGGAAAAAAAATTACAAATGCAGTGAAAATTTTCCAAAAAAATATTTTTGCACAATTCTGTGCGCTACAAGTGACTCCACCCCCTCTATTCATTGGGTTGGTGTGACCATGGGGATACCAAGTGTGTATTTGATTTTATTAGGATTTAAAAAATTTGAATACATTCATGCGCTCAGTTTCAACAATGATTATGGTGTTATGTGTCGATTTTTGCAGGACAAGCTGACATTTTCACTACCAGCTTGAGGACTGTATGACCTCACAATCACATTTATTCAAACATTTATGTGTTGCAAAATGGTGAAAAAGTGGCTTTTCGGACATTTTCCATTACAGGTGGGTCCCCCAAGTTAAGGACACCGGACAGGTGAAGATCCCTGGATGCTTTCCTTTAGTCCCAGACTGGAATGATCACCTGTAAAGTGTCTGTAATGAAGCTTTATTGATAATCCTAGCATCCATGATGGCAAAAAAATTTTGAAAAACCAATTGTCACAGGGACAGAAAAATGTATGTTTGTCTGGAGCCACAATTATAATATACTTGTTCCAACCCAAATACAAATTCAACTTAAGCACAAACCTAAAGAACATATCTTGTACGTAACCCGGGCACTGCCTGTACAGGGTTCCCCACTAGTTTTTAATATTGAACGATCGGGCATTTTGGGAAGATACCCAACATGTTTATGTTTGTTCATTTCTATTTAAGTTCTAGAGAAAGGGTGAATTGAGATTTTGGGGGGTTTACAGAATTTTTTTTTTTTCAGTTAAAAAAAGCTGGTCAGAGCGCAGCTTCTGTGCCCCTGTAAACAAACAGGGGCACAGCTCGGAGAGATGGCGGCACCGGAACGCGGAGGTAAGTTCATTTTTTTGAAAGCATACCCGTCATCAGGTTTTCACATTTCAGCCTAATGACAGGTTCTTGTAACAATTAAAATACAACACATTATGGAGTTTTCGTACCATCAGTATCTCGCTATATAATACCGTAACTGCCTTGGGCAGGGATAAGCTGTCCATGTGCGGTGAGACAGTGGAGACGCGGCTCACCGTCACTGCTCACTGTGCATATCAGAAGCAGGGGAGAGGACTGTGCAAGTGCTGGATATGATTCAGCATCATCAGTGACGTAGCCATAAGGGAGGGTGGAGAAGGAGTCGTGAAAGTCATTTCTATGCGACTCAATTACTCGGGAGGAAGGATAGAGATGCCCTCATTACTCAGGCGTTTGTGCTAGCAAGGAGCTAGGTACTTTTATTAAAGTGCTACTTTTTAGGTACACTGGATTTTTTATTATAAAGGAAGCTTAGCGGACTCAGCGGTTTTAATTGCTCCAAGACACAATGTACATAAGGAGATATGGCGGACCGATGATAAACCAGGCTAACTTCACGAGTCCAAAAGCATAATGAGATGGGGTGGTCCTAGTAAATGGTGGTAAAAATATCAATCTGTAGCAGTGCTCAACTATGCACAACAGCCCAAACATACGATAATCCAGAGGAAAGTAGTGTCCATCACCAATAGTGATTGAAGAACAGATATTCTTTATTTAGTCAGTGCTGGCAACCGGCCGTATCAAACAAACGTGTGCTTTCTCAAGCTTAAAGTTTTAATTGCCAAGAACCTATCATTAGTTTTAAATGTAAAAATCTGATGATAGATTTCCTTTAATTTCATGTTGGTTTCAGAATTGGGCCCAAATTTAGCATAATGTACGGCAACCGTATTTTAATAATGCTTCTAATTCAGGTCATTAGACCCACTTTTAGCTGTAAAAGAGGAAACAGTCTGCATTTTGTGTATTCCTGTATGCTCATAATTTATTGTGGAGCTATGGACCCACCTCTACTATTTATTGTAGGTAATTCATTTACATTGTCTGCTCTGGATAACTAAACATAGTGGGGCTCATTTACTAAGAGTCCGCGCAGCGAATTTTCATCGGGTTTCCCGACGATTTCCGTTTTGCGCCGCATGTAACAGGGGATTTTGGCGCATCGGCGACAGCTTGCACGCGACACAAATCAGGAGCGGCCATCAGACAACCTGACCGATTCGAAGTACAAGCGAAATTTAACATTTCCAATTGTGTCACAAGACACGCACTTACAAGCACCGGGAAAAAGAAAGTGAACTCCGACGGACCTCGGCGGGGAAGCGATGGATGCAGGAACTTGGGCGCACTAGCTTCATTTTAGTTGGACCATCCGAATCGGAGATCACGACAGGAACAGGTAAGTAAATTTGCCCCATTGTCTTTTCTTTTACATTGTGGGCTGATGCCACCATAAATGTGTCAAATCAGGCCAAGATCACACAGCATTTTTTAAAATTACTGTCAATACTCAAGTAAAAGCCGACCCGAGTATAAGCTTAATTTGTCATGTCAAGTAATGAATGAATGATAGGAAAATATTCGCCGGACAACATGCGACAAAAAAATCTCCGCAAACATATGCATATCATGTAGGTTTATCTATAATGCAAGTGCATGAAAGACATCCAGGTGTAGGTCAATGTAACTTGACTGATAATTGTTTATATAAATTAGATAAAGTTATTGGAATATAGAAAAAAAAAAAAAGTACACAAAAATATTCAACAACTACTGAATTTCTGAATTAGAATATCGTCTCCTACACCATTATTCTCAGCTCCGGGATCACTTCCATAGAAAATCTCACCAGCGGTTTGGGAAAAAATGGATTTGGACTTTATTCTGATCTCCAACAAAGCGAGATTAATAGAGAAAAAAAGTACAATCTAGTATTAAGGCTTAAATTAGATTACGGCGGAGAACAATATGGAAGAGGGCTTTGAAATTTATCTTGAACAATATAATCTTGTTGCTTAATTTCATGGAGTTTAGCGTCCTTCTCTTCTACCCACAGCTCTGGACGTTAATCTATGCTGTAACCTGATTTAATTTTCCAGTTCATGGGATGGGAATCTGCTTCAAATGGTAAGTCGGCCAAAGCTCTGCTGCTCTTTTACACAGAACAAATTCTTCCCATGTCAAAGGAGGAACGCACAGGGAGAAATGTGCAGAACATGGAAACCGGATAAATCTTCAATAGATTCATCATTCCCTTATACATCACGACAGCAAAATTCCAAAGGAAAAACTGAGCCTAAATATTCAGCAAAATATGGTTAAAATGTTTTCTGCACCGACTGGAAAAATAGCACTAATGCCCATAAGCATTATTTCAAAGGGAGATTTAAAATAAAAAAAAAATGGCAACATAATAACCTTACCCAATACCAGTGATGGCGAACCTTTTAGATACAGAGCGCCCAAACTGCAACCAAAACCCACTTTTATGTCGCAAAGTGCCAACATGACAATTTAAGCAGTAACATTGATCTCTGCTGTATCACAAGTTTCAATCTTATTGGTGTCCTGAGGACATCAATCCAATAGAAAGCAGGAGACATTTGGATTGTAGCTTCCTTCCAGGGTCCCCTGAAGAGGCAATCAGGGGACCCAAAGCAGGAGCTCCAACAATCCATCTCTGTCCACACCTTCTTGCTCCTCCTGTAGCCCTGGCAGCCAAGTAGGTGTCACTTTAAAATAGCGCTGAGCGTGGCGCTTCCTGGGCTGTCTTGGACTGCAGGAGGAAGCCTCGAGTCCTATCTGGTAAATTCTGTGCTGGGTGCCCACAGAAAGGGCTCAGAGTGCCACCTCCGGCTCCCGTGCCATAGGTTCGCCACCACTGCCCTAGATCGTGTCTGGCACTGTGCTGACTGCATCCGTCCAGCTCATTACTTATGAGTGCCCTGTGGGACCACCCATCACAATCGCTTTCCCTGCGACCACTATTGTGCCGGGCGTTCAACCGGGGATAGTGGAGCCAGTGGAAGCGCATTAAGACAGGTGGCGAGATTCTGGCTTGTCCGCTCTCGCTCGCTCATGTGCTGCAGCTGACCGCTGTTCAGGGTGAGGGAGTAATACAATCCCTGTTCTGCCACGAGGGACAACACGGGTCCCAGTGCATCACTACATCACCAGGACTGGGCTCCTTACTGTAGGGCCGAGGACAGCAGTCGCTGGAGAGGCCAAAAATTACTTTTTGTTTTTTTTGTTCTTAATTGTTAATAGAAGGAACAAAATGCAGAGGGCATTATAAGGGGGAGCACTATAGATAGGGGCATTATATGGGCCATAATGGAGTTGGCACTAAATACGGGGGCATAAGAAGAGGGGGATCTGTATATGTAGGCATAAATGGAGGGGGCATTATTAAAAAAAAAAAAAAGAACATTATGAATGGGAGTATTATAAAAAGGGGGCATAATGAACATTATGAATGGGGGGGGGGGCATAATATTTGTATTCCCCCCCTGGAACCTATATTAAAAAACTCTTGAACACAAACAAATCACTTTGATACCTTACATTGCATTGCCTGTTTAAAGAGTTTGATCCGACTTTGTCCCAAATTTGAGTGATCTTTTATTTGTAGGAATTCTTGACATATCGAACAATCCTATTAACACTTTTGAAGTGGTTTTACTTTAGTCTCACACCAGAGCTTCCACAAACTCTCAAAAGTCCAACTGGATGCAGCACCAAAATATCTGGAGATTTTGGAGGGGCAGAGCTTGATATGAACCCTGCCCCTCCAGATATATCTAGAGGCTCCGGGCAAGTTCCTGGTGCAGGCTTATAGCTTCCCACTTGTCTTTGAGGTGTTATAAAGGGAAGGGGGTTTTGCGCCATGAATTGCAACTACTATTACTTGTATGACTAGTTTCCGGTCATACAAGCTTTGATAAATCCCCACCATATATTCTGGTCTGTTCTGAGAACAGTAAAATCAGCCAGGGCTTCTGACCGACATGTAGGAGGACCCGTACATTAAAGCGCAATGTAAATGATATTTTACTGGAAAGAAAATACATTATTCACTGCCTTCGATTCTTGACTATAGTTGAAAGAATGCTGAAAATCTGATGCCAAGGTAACGGCATAAACAATACTCAATTGACGTCTTTATATGTCACATTGATTATTATCATTGATTTCTTCTGGTTGATAATTCTACAGGATACCATAAACTGATTTCTATACGGAGGTTATATAAGGGACACCTTGATGCGATTCATTCAGGGAGACCGCATGAAAATCCAGGTTGGTGATCCAGGCAGAAAATAAACGGATTAAAAAATTGCAGTTGATGTTGGTTCCAGGGATCTGGAAGTGGTCACCAGGTTGATACCTTTTGGAGTAGTCCTAGTATGGGTGGCAGTTGATGCTATTTGGTCAAAAGGAGCCGGTGTTATAAACCACTCGGACAGGCAGAGAATGGGCAGAAGCAAGTTAAAGAGGACCTGTAATGATATTTTGACCACCCCGAGTAACAATGCCTGCTGATAAAGGGGTACAAGTCCTTCCCATATCACCTAAAATGAGCTGCCAGTGAGGCACTATATCTTAATTACAGACATTTTACTGGTATGCAAATTAGCTTTTATGACTCATGTCTGGCGTCTGACTCTTCTCCCTCTGCCTGTGAGCCACACCCCATTAGTCTTCAAATCCCTGCTCTGCCTCCTTGTGCTTAGGAACCGTCTGCTAATATTCAACTACAGACATATAAAGCTCTATGTACAGATGGGAAATATTGCATTCATTTTTTTTTTACACGGTGCCTTGTGTTACATTCATGGCATGTGACCAGTGACATCATCGCGGGTCCTTTAGCCTTCTAAGAATAGCAAATTGTACACAATGTATGTGGTTACATGAGATCATAGCAGCCTCCATGGAGGATGTAAAGGAGTAGAAATCCATGGAGGCTGCTGTGACTTCATGTGGTCAGATACATGCATAGGGTACAGTTTGCTATTATTATGAGGCTAAAGTACCTGAGATGTTGTCAATGTGGTCACATGACATGAACTGTGACTAGTAAGGAGGCAAAGGCATGGGGGCGGATTATATGGGAGGGGCCGGCTCAGCAGGTAATACCCCCCTCTGATGCCAGGTAAAACAAGATAATTGTAAAATTAATTCCCCCATTACGCTCTGGAAGAACTCCACCACATCCAGATCTTGGTCTAAAATTAACAAATAGCTGCCTCTATCTATTAATTTCTTTCTTCTTTTTTATTTCAGCATCAATTGTGCCTTGATGTCTCTACAGTGTTATTTCCAGGCTTGCTATCTATAGTATAGGCAGAGTTCCTGCTAGGGACTTGATGCCAAAAGTATCCTCGTAGACTGTAATTTATTATCTGGTTATTACTCTACTGAAAATACTGCTTAGCCCTTTAAATCTTCCTTGTATAGAGGAGCACTGGCTCCGAGTGACAAGGGCACCTGTCCATTTAACTGTCCTGAGCCCAATAACTCATAGGATTCCTTTCGCTCGTTTGATGCTAATAACTTTCAGTCACTTCTCATCCAGCCCGGAACTGAACCGGTGACCTGTAGGTGAAAGAATCTGTTTTCCATGTATACGTTTCCTGCACCTTTAATCCCACAGAGAGCATGGACTTTACGGAATTGGGAAATGGATGTTTTAAAGCATTTCTCTAAAGAACAGGTTTGATATGAAGATTTGTATGCAGACGCTGGAAGAATTTAAGGTTACGGCGGGACCCAGCTTGGTAAATGGCATGGAGGGTGTACTGGGTTTACAAGCCCCCCACTGTGCTGAGTCACATCCTTGTGGTGATTCAGCTTTTACTCTGCTCACATTATGTTGGGAAATGGATTGCAAGTAAAACGTGAAGCTATGATGAACTTATTTCTCCAGGACAATAGAGCTATAATTGGAAATGTATGTAGGTGCAGCTTGGGGGGTTCCTCAGCAGCGTATTCAATCATCTCGCAAAATACATTGTGCCTTTTTTGGATGGCAGAACAAGATCCTCCAGGTATTGCATGCCAAGAGCACTATACAATAAATCACAAGTAACATTACGGCAGAATTTGCTAAACCTGTGGTTAAGGCTGGTAGCAGTACGTACATAAATCATAGTTTATGCCATTAAACAGTCCATAGTCTTGATTCATGGTTTTTCCACGACTGTTGTGTTTTGGTGGAGGATTCAGGAATCATTTGGATACAATAAGCACAAATATAAATAGCGTGAATGTTTAGCTTTATAGAAAAGGCAAGAATATAACTAATAGAAAAAAAAAAAGATCAAAAAAGTTTTCTTTCAATTGGGGTCCATTCATATTAGAGGTAGGTTGGTTGGCCCCGTCAAAGGGTAAACGGGACACTCCGGTACACATCTCACAGAGGAGGAGGGCAAAATATAATAAATTTCAGTACGCCTTCCCCATAACTTGCAAGAGATGAGCCAGCCTTTACAGATTTTTGCTGCATTGCAGGATCAGAGTCTAACCAATTCGTAAATGAGAAACTGTCAGGTATCTTCCATGACAATATGTCCCATCCTAATGCCACGTGAGATCCTTGGATCAAGTATAGTAACAGACCATGATCCATTGTGTGGTTGTTGCGTTCTGCGTCCTGCGCTCCATGATGTTGTCTTCATCGGTCCCATCTTTCTTCCTCTTCTCTTACTATGTTTTTTCATTTTTCTTCCTTTTTTGATTTACTGTATGTTAAGCATTTGGATTAGACATTCACCTAATAGACATTTGATAGAGGGACTGCAGATCCCTTGGTGGGCAAAGGTCCCTTCGTTTGGTTTAATTCAACGTCTCTGGAAGGAATACTGGCTAATGGCCAGACATTTTTCCAAATGCTATTGTATCAGGTGTTAGATGCTTAGGATTTGTCGAGTTTTGGATTTGCTTCTACTTCTTGACTACAGTGTACAATTTCTTTTTAAGTGTTATCTTGTGCAATAAACCTCTCAGAGTCTAACCAATCCCATTGCCTATCAAGGTGTCCATAATGGCATCCATCACGCTCTAGCATAAAGTGCACAGGTCGCAGGATTAGCATCTGGTATTTTTGGCAAAAAATAAATCAGATGCTCCTGACTCTAGGGGATTTTTCAGGTTATCAGATGTGTATACATTTGTGAATAGCCACCCTTCAGTGGCTGCAAAGAGGCGAAGGGTGCCACTTAGTGTTTGTTAGCCTTCACTGTAACTTACCAGTAGACGGACGAACACATGCATTATTGGGGTGCAAACAACAGACCTACGAGTGATCAGTGTGTGAGGTCAGCTCACAAAGCTGATTTTTTTTTTAAATCAAATAGTCTTTATTCAAGTGCAGTGATAAGCTGTACACTATACATATACAGTTGCATGAATATACATATTACAGAATACAATCAATACCATTTGAACAGCAGCCCCCTCCCTCCAAAAAAAGCTGATGTTAATAGAAAAGACTGGTTAGGCTGGAGTAGGACATGCTCCAAAATGTAGCCTTTTAGCTGCATCTTAATGAAAAAACTAGGACTAAAAAAAAAAAAAAAACCTGCAACTTTCTTGTAAAACTGATGAGCTTCATGGAAGTCTTAATCCACCTTTCAGATCATAAACAGTAAAATGTAGGGTTTGTTAGGCATTGTTGTTCCTCACATGGAAAATTAGTTATGTATTCCACAGGAATGTTGGCGTGCCCCTTCAACTGAATGCCCAATAAAGAGCATGGGATAGATGGAAACTTGGATTTGGCATTTCAAAAGTAATAAAAAGGAAGTGGCCATAGATACCAGAAGTATTACTCTTCCAATTTCTCCAGCAGGTCTCCAAAAAAATTAAAGCTGGGCTCAACCACTCCACTGTGTATGTAGACTATATGACTGCTGAACTGCCAGGAATTAACCCCGACTCGGGACCCAAATACATATATAGCATCCTTCACAGCTAAAACTCAATAATGCAAACATGCTTTCATTAGAGTAACGTAGTCCCAAGGGGATGGAGGGGCTATTGATAAAACACATTGCTCTTACCCCTAAATGCTTCCTTCCCATGAGTGCAATGTAAAAAAAAAATAAAAATCAGTTTGTAAACATATATGCAACTCATCTGATGTAAGTGCAATCACACTGAGCAAGTCTTGCATATTAAATTTAATAGCATTGTCTTATTGCTAGGACATGCTGCGGTGTAGAACATTGAGAGAGCGCTACATTACATCTTCGGGCACTTCATATCATGTAACCAGGGTGATGTTATCTAAGGTTCTTTACCCAGTTATATTTGCAATGTCTACCCTATGTTTGTGTCTGATCACATGAAATAACAGCAGCCTCCATGAAGTACAGGGAGGAGTATAAGTCCGTGGTGTGATTTCGTGTGATCAGATACATACATGGAGTACACTTTGCAAATGTAACTGGAAAAAAAGACCTTTGATGACATCACCCTGGTCATGAAACATTAATTGCTGTATTTTGAGAAGAGGCATGGAACATGGGGAGGAGTAGATGGGATGGGCCAACGAACAGGGCAAACCTCCTCTGATGCCAAGTAATATAACAAAGTTAATTGTTAAAAGTTAAATGGGGTGTCAGTTAGTCAGTAGCGCTCTATGGGAACCTGTCACTAGCTGTATTTGTGAAAATATGTTGACAGGCTGCCTCAAAACAAACCTCTAAGGATAGGGCATTATTGATATAAATATTCTTAACTATGCCATCGGTGACTGCGATAGGATGCTCCCAAATTATTAGGATTATAATTTTTAGGGAGTTCTATTGTATCATTTGTTGAATTGCCCTGTAGATATTTTTCACAATTGTATTTTATTTTCTTATTTTAATTAGATTTATTTGTCCTTTTAGTGATTTCATAGCAAAAAAAAAAAAAAAAGCTGAAATAATCAGTGGATTTTTAAAAAATGTTTCAAAGATCATTAGACTGCATTTAATATTCCAAACCTGAGCTTTTCTATGTGTATGAAATATTATGCAACAAGAAGGCGAGGTGGTTATATCGGTGCTTTGTTCTGTTTCTCCGACGCAGAAAGAGAACCAATTAATTTTTTGTACATCAAATGAACTGTGGATGCCGTAGCTACAGTTACAGTTGGATGTTTAACTTTTTCTGGGAGTCAAAAATGTAAATGAGCAAGTTTCGCTAGTTGTACCCAAAAATCTCATTAGCGAGATGTATTTTTAACACCGACCAAATGAGGAATATGCTTGGTATTTGAAAGGAGAACAAAATGAAAGAAAGATGTTCTTCAGTAAATTAATTTATTGCAGCTATCAAAAGGAATGGGGTTCAGCATCTTTCTCCTTCATTGGCCACCAGTCTACTTCTGTTATGGCACGTCTTCCCGATTGTAGAGGAACTTATCTGCTGGAATTTTAGAAGACTCTTTGCAGGCGTCTAATTCTTTGTTCTTCTTACCCTTGGGTATCATTTCCAAATAACAAAGACCTGAGGTTAAATCACTTCTGCATGTAATCCATATCTTGTTCAGTGAATTTTATTAAAGGGCTCTTTCAATCTCACATTTTTAGACCATATCCACAGGTTATGCCACCAGCGACTGATAGAGGCAAGTATTTGAGAATAAGGGTCCCAGAGGTCACAATGGAGAGGTGGTTGCCCACTCATGGCTCCATCTACAAACATCTAGGACATTTTTTTTTCAAAATGCGTTGTTTGCTCAACTATTTTTGTCCCTAAAAATTGGAATACTGTCACCTTGTGTACCGGACCCCTTAGAAAATAAAGAAACTGCAAGATTACACAAATTGTTACACAAAGATAGGTTCTATAGGTTTGTTCTTAAGTTGAATTTGTATGTATGTAAGTCGGAACTGCATAATTTATAATTGTAACTCTAGACACATTTTTTTTCTGTCTCTGTGACAATTGGATTTTAAAAATGTTGGATTGTCATCAGAACCAGGATTAACAATAAATTGTAATTGCAGACACCTTTAATAACGGTTATAGCTCTATTGCAGCCTAGGACCAAGGTAAAGTAAATTATCAACATCCAAAGGTCCGTTTGTAACTAGGGGTCGTCTGTAAGTCAGGTGTTCTTAAGTAAGGGACAGCCTGTACTCATAAAGTCAATATGTAAGTCTGCATAAGAGCAGATGATAAAGTATTGGAAATACATTGGATCAAAAAGTAATTTATAAAAAATAAAAACAAAAACACTGGAATCCCTAAATCCTGGAAACTACTTCTTTCAACCCTGAATTCCAGCCACAAGGTGTTAACCCAATTGCATCTGAAGAAGCTGATACGATTGCAAATGTCCTAGTACATGAAAAGTATAACTTTTTTATTTATTTGATCACATGCTAGGATTAGGAGGTCAGTGAGTGGTCCTACTAACTGGCAGCCTTTTATGAATAGAAAATAAGGGTTGCCCATTGGACTCTTAAGCAAAGATAGAGCAGAGAATTATTAAAAAAGTGTACAGGAACTATTCACACAAATATTTCACTTTTCTCAGCTCCACCTGATCTATAACAAGCTGCCTGCACATAGGACACCATGTAGAATTTGCTCAGCTTCCACTGATCTATAAAATGCTGCCTTCAGATGGGACCCCAATATGGACAATTCCTCCTGCCTTATAACATGCAGTCTACAGATTACACCATACATTAGAGCAAGTGCACCAATTACATACTGGGGATACTTTTTGTTTTTCATCTTTACGTAAAGGAGTATTCCCACGAAGACAAGAGAATAGCTTTTCCTGTCTGCACACTGCAGTTCTCTCTGCCTTCTGCCCCTCTCCCCTGCATTACAAAACCAGCTCAGACAGGCACTTCCTGCCAGCAAGCAGCAGTGTGCACAGACTAAGGCCCCTTCCACACTAGCGTTTTTCACGTGCGAGTTCTGCACGTGCTTTTGACGCGCAGAACTTGCATTGCACTCTGTCCCAATGTTTCCAATGGGCCTTTCCTCATTTGCGTTGTTTTTCACGCACGTGCTTGCGTTTGTTTTGACGTGCGTCAAAATCGCAGCATGCTCTACTTTTGCGTTTCACGCGCGTTTTTCCCGCCCCATTCAAGTCTATGGAGACTCCTCAAAAATGCATTGCACTCGCAAGCATTGCAAGTGCAATGCGAGTGCAATGCGTTTTAAATGGATGGGTTGCTAGGTGACATGAATAATTCCCCTGCTCGAGATCGAGCATTTAATTAAAAAAAACAATATATATGTGTGTAAATAACACATTGCAGATGTTTCCATACATCTGCAATGTCTTCTTCACACATATATAGTGTTCTTCACATACTATTTTGTTCGCACCGTTCCGCGCGTATCTCCCGACAAGTAAGCAGATGTGCCGAACATCTGTAATCTATTCTTCACTGTGTTCTTTACTGTGTTTTTCACTTAAATGATCCTGTGTTCACTGTTTTTATTCTGTTCTTCACTGTTCTTCACATCTGCTGACTTGTCGGCGCACGATGTTGGTGAATCGCGCCGGACTTCATCTTCGTCGGACCATCCGGATCGGGGGTCGCGACAGGACCGGTTAAGTAAATGTGCCCCATTGTGTTTTCGATCCATCTCATGGATCTCATCATCTCTCATCTGTCTCTTTTTCTATGTGTCAGATACTAGTGAATGTTCAGAAGCCAAATAAGTCCATATAAACCCTGTACCCTGATAATCTAAGCACACTGTCAGGGTTGGGGTTGGATTTCAGATATCCTCTTTTAGTGTGCGTTGGCTGTGTTTCAAATCAACAGCTGCTTTAAGTCTCACTCATGCTATCATTGCCTGGGGCAGATCTGCACTGTGCAAGCTTTATTTGTTCTATCATTCTATACAGAATAATAAGAGAGAAACAGAAGAGAGAGGAGCATAGCATCTCATAGCACAAAGGAATCATGAAATGTCTGTTTAGAGAGTCCCCACCCACATTCTGGAATTTTACACTAACCATCACTTTACAGAAGTTATTGGAGATAAAACAGCAATAAAACTGTAAAATTGTAAAGTAAAAAGGATTAAAAATGATCTTTACTTTGTAAACATCACTATGGGATTAATATTTGAAAACTTTCTTTCATGGGCAAACCCCTTTAAAAATGGAAAAAAAAGTTTTCCAAAAGACCCTCTAACTTGATTTACTAACACTTCCATTTCCTAGACACTCCCTGATGTCTTACTGTTCATCAATTACAGCCACAACTCCAGTCGCTAACCATCCTCCCGGGCAGCTAAATGTTCTGTAAATGATTCATTGTCTGCCCTCACCCTGTACAATTAGTAAGAGTTTAGTTTACCCTAATTCTAAGTTGAGGAACTGCAGGGACCTGCGCTTGGATGTGACCTCTAGTATCAAAGCTTCAAAGCCTTCTGTGGTGACCAAAGGGCGAGCAGATCAACCCCAAAATAAAGGGCTGGAAAACAACACAAACTATTCTGCAATTAACAGGAGATTTGCCCTGGAACCGCTGGCACTTCTGAAACAGAGATCTACATTGCTGCTTCGAGTGTCAGCAGGGCATCATAATATTACACATCTAAGACGTGGGAACACGCAGATCAAGTCATCTACTGCTGCCACTATTTTTGTGAGTAAGGATCCGGCCTCTGAACACGTGACACAAATGGAAGGGGGTCGAAATGTAAGCTCTTTGGCTTCTCTCATATTACAAAGAGCTTCAGGTTTCAGTAATGACCTGCCGATAACTAATCTCATTAATAGAGAATAACAGAAGTCATTTTTGTACTCTAAGCCATGGACTTGATTTTCTATTTGTACCAAGCGTTAAAGGTGTTTGTCATGAATATGGGAAAAAAATCCAAAAGAATTAGGGATTTTCAGGTTTTAAACGTTGTATCTGACCATAAGTTGTGGAAGGTCACCGGACCACCATCATCCACTTTGTGACCACCTCGGACCTGGAGCCAACAGAGGGAGTGACGTCCCCTGGTAGACGGAAGAGACGTTGCATATCCTAAGGACCACAGGACCCCAACCAATCAAGAGAACAGACCCCACAAACAAGAGAATGGAGTTGCTGTTCTTGTTCTAAGAGTAGAAGGTCAGGCATGCGTCCTGCCACTCCATTCAATACCCCGAGAGTGTTAGAAATTGCTGTGCACAGCACTCAGTCATCTCCGGCCCTTCTTTTTTTTTTATGAGTGCAGGAGAAAGCCAAGTGCTGTGCATGGAAACGTATAATGCCCCTTAAAATGGAGTGGCAGCGTGCATCCCCAATCTGCTGCATAATTCAATTTGTAAGAAGTTACCCCCCATTCTTGTGGTCAGCAGGGGTCCTAGCAGTTGGTCTTTCAATGATCAGATTGCTATCCTCTAGCCAAAGGATAAGGGGTAAGACTTAAAGGAAACCTACCATTTAGAATGGTAGGGGTAAGCTGTAAGTACCGGGCACCAGCTCAGGGTGAGCTGGTGCCGGTACTTACTTTCGTTAGTTTTATAAACCGCGGTATCGCGGTTTTAACACTTTTTAAACTTTAGAGCAGGAGAGGCTTCGGCGCTGAGCGCGACCGTGCGCGCGCAACATCTCCGCTATTTCCTGTGTAAGCGCACGCAGCACCGAAGCTTGTTCTGGTCTAGAGTTTAAAAAGTGTTAAAACCGCGATACCGCGGTTTATAACACTAACGAAAGTAAGTACCGGCACCAGCTCACCCTGAGCTGGTGCTCGGTACTTACAGCTTACCCCTACCATTCTAAATGGTAGGTTTCCTTGGAATATTTTCTGACATAATTATGGACATATATGAGATATTGTGTGTGCAGGGAAGGACAGCTGAGGTAAGCAGGGGAATAGATTGATTGCTATAATACAGGTTATCAAATTTGAAGTTTAGAAACTTAAAAACTGTATATCAATAGACAGAACAGAGAACTTGTAAAGCGCTGCAGACTAGGTTGGCGTCATATAAACAATGACTTCTAATTATTTTACGAGATTGACAATGGGGTATCCTCAGGGCCGCAGCTGAGAGATAATATATATTAGGAACATTAGGTATTTTTAGGGGCGCAGTGTGGAGTTGAGCTGCATAGAGCTGAAGACATTTGACTATGAATTCAGCAAAGAAAACTTATGGCCGGGAAATCGTAAAGAAGTCCTCTTCCTGATGGAGCAGATCATCACCGGTAAGGTACTACATACTAGACTTCACTAATGTCTGTGTTACTGACTGACTACTAGTGTGTAAGGTAGCATCATCGGGCGTGGGCAGCATTTTCAAATTTGCCTCAGGCAGCAAAAAGGCTAGAATGGGCCCTGGGTGTCCTATACACTTGATGAAGCTAAAGGGGTTGTCTAGGAGTAGAGATGAGAGGAGCCGGTGTTTAGGTTTGACAAACTTTGTTTGACAGCTCCGCCTAACCTGGACATGTTTCCTGATGAGCAGGCAGCTTTACAACCAAAGCAAATAGGCATGGCTGTGATTGGCCAGGACACTTGGTGGACACACCTGGCCAATCACACCAATGCCTAGTAGCTGGGGTCATAAAGCTGCCTGCTCTGAAGCCCACCAAGCAACATATTCAGGTTACACAGAGCAGCCAAATGGAGTACACCGCACCCAATGTTTGGGTCGGCTCATCTCTATCCAGGAGTGCAAAAACCCTTTTTATATGGTTGGTTGGGCTGTAAAAATAATAAAGACCTTATAATCATATCTCTCTGCCCTCCTAACCATTACGCTGCCAGTCACTGACTGCAGGTGTTTGTATACAAAGGCCAGCAGCACCATCCCCACCACTTTGTTGGGCTGTGGTTGGGATACCCCTACTTGTCTCTATACAAACAGAAGATGGAGTATTTAAAGCCCGCTGCCATTTAGTATATAAAAAGTTGAGCTGCTGGACAACCCCTTTAAGGATTCACCATTTTATAGATGTGGATTCTTTACTAAGTAACTCAATGCATTAAGTTGTCACTGTTTACTCACAGAATAGGAAAGAGTGTCAGGGGTCCAAACAAGAGGTGCAAAATTACATAAAATGTAGTACAGTAACTTTATTTTGTAATCTTCAGGAACACAATGGTTTCTGGACTCTACAGGAGAAAATATTTGAAAATAAAGTGTTAAAGCTTTCGTCGGGACTATTTCTGACGGTGGCTTCGGAGGGGAAAAAAAAAGCAAAAAGTCAAATCTTTAACCAAAATCTAATGAAAATAAAAATAATTGAACAAAGTCTGAAAATAAGCTTAGAATGAGACTTTTTAGGTAACAAGAATAAAGGGCATATAAATAGATGCAGCGTTTCATTCGCAGTTTTGCCTCCATAGCAATACCATCTATTGACACCTGGCAATACCTTAATGAAGAGTCCTGTACCAGGTCATTATCGTCTCACTTTAATTGACAAACAATGAGAAACACGGGGACAAAAAGTCAGTCTTCAATTCCTTACAAGCGCCAGCGACTTATAAAATCTGGACATTCATTATCTTCATTGATTTTTCAGAGTCCTGGATTGTCTTTCTACATTCACCTGGCAACCAGATAGAAAAAAAATACGGGGCGAAGCTGGTATTCGTGTAATTAATGAGCATTTGATGAACATGTAGGATGGAGAAGTGTTAAGAGGGACTCGCAGACCGCATTGTGCACATCATCACAGACAATGCAGTTCCTTGGTGTCTATTCATAGGGACAGCAGCTGGTACATTGCAACCCCGATTGTCAACCTGCTAATGGTGGCCAGGATAAGGGAACCGGAATTTTTTCATTAAAAAACATTTATATATCGGTGTCCCGGCAATGCATTACACACAGCGGACTGTTATAATTTAAGAAAAATCCCCCATATTATTATTTTGAGGTTTTATTAATGCCGAGCGCCATGTTACACTTTAGTCATAGTGTAGCAGGCGAAGAAATAGTTCAACACCTATTATATCCATAAATCCTGAATTTAATATGAAAAACTCATTTAATGAAAATAGACACCTAGCACTTGGTGAAAATGGCAACTGTAGGCACCCTTGCAGTTATGTACCAAATTATAAACAGTTTTAAAAATTGTATAAAAAATAAAAACGTTAACAATTAAAGGGGTATTTCCATCTGGACATTTACATTTAAATGTAATTCATTTGCCATATGTTAACAATTGGATGTTATTAAAAAAATGTTCCTGTGTTAAGATATTTACTCATAAAATGTAGTAATGTTGTCCCTTAGAAACCAGATGGCTTCCTTGGATATGACCACGTCACACTCTGGCAGCAGTGGCCGGACATGCGCTATTGAGCTCTGTCTGACCACCAGGATTCAGCAATCATTACCACAGGACGGCTGTGTGATATGTAGTAACTCCCGGACATTTCATATACAAAAAGCATTTGTTTTTTTTGTGCAATCACTCCAGCAGAGGTGGTCGTATCCATGGAGTCAGTCTTGTTCCTAAGAGACCATATGAGTTACATTTATTATAAATTTTCTTCACACAGGAACATTTTTTTTAATAACATATAATTGAAGGAATGTTTACATATGGCAGATTAATGAAACAATGTGAATGCCCGGACAAGAATACCCCTTTAAAAGTAAATCCACAGCAAAAACGCCTTCTAGAAATAAAAGTCTAGGATGCACAAAAAGTTCATACCAAAGTTCATGACACAAGCACATTGTCACATATTTACCAAACCTGAAGACAATAAAACTCTGAACTAAATGCAGCTACATATCAGCATGTTAGAAATGACACATCTCATGCTTAGGCCCCATGCACACAACCATATGGGGGACCGTAATCTGTCCTTACAAACTGCGGCCAGATAACAGTCCCCATAGAGGTCCAATGTGCAGAGTTAAGGCGCAGGGAGATCACCAAGTCTCAGTACATGGTGACAAAGCCAGCCGGGCCAAGCTGACCGGGTCCAATCTTTTGAGCTCAGACTCCCCCTTCTCTATCTAGTCATGTTCTTCAGGAGGAAAAAACAAAAACTTGCAGAGAAAACAAAACTTATTATGCTACAACCCAATTTTATAGTACCTATTAAAGGGAACTTGTCACATTTTTACACAAACACAGCTAGTGACAGGTTTTTCTAGAGCCCGATAAAATAAATGCCATCTTTAATACAGCTAAAAATTGTTTCCCTCACATCCCCATAAAATCAACTTTGTTATCTTACCTAACATACAGTCTGATAGAGCTGAAAGGAAAAAGGTAATGTGTCCTTTACCCACTTATATTTGCAAAATCTGCCCCATATATGTATTTAACCACATAAAATCACAGCATGCCTCCATGGAGGATGGGGAGGAGTAGAAGACTGTGGAAACATGTGATCTGTGAGTTCATGTGATCACTTATATATATATATATATATGGTAGATTTTTCTAGTTTTATTGGGTAAAGGACCTTAGATGACATCACCTGGTCATATGACATTAAGTGCTGAATGGAGAGAAGGCATGGGACATGGAAAGGGACTTCTGGACTCGTTAAGCAGGACTTGCACTCTCTGGCTACATCTGGCTGTATGCCAGACAAGATAATAAAGTTGATTATATGGGGATGTGAGGG
Organism: Engystomops pustulosus; assembly: GCA_019512145.1. Lineage (NCBI taxonomy): Eukaryota > Metazoa > Chordata > Amphibia > Anura > Leptodactylidae > Engystomops > Engystomops pustulosus. The sequence continues at coordinate 63,147,085 of CM033650.1, forward strand.
AAACAATGTTTAACTAAAAGAAGGGTGTCATTTAGTTAACATGGCTTTATGCATACTACGACTCTAGGTCAGCGAGATGCTCACTGGATGTTTAGACTCCCAACATAAGAAATTACAGTCATTTAGAGTTCATCCCCGGTGACCTATAGCCACCATCATGCGACACCTTAACACAGCGGAAGGATATGGATACCTCCCTATAAGGTTGTTTCGTATCATAGAGATCCATAGTGTAAATATACTGGCATCCGAGTCACCCATCCCTGATCACTAAATGCCTTGCAATGTTTTAGGGTCAAAAACCACGTGTAGAGAGAGGATCTTTCCCCCTCACCAACAAATATTTCTATGTGCCCAACCATATTCTATTCTTCATACGCCATTCAGTAGCAATTACATTGTTCTATGGATATAATGTCTATCATTTAAGGTTTATGAATAAACTGATTCAACATATTGGGGCTTATTTAACAAGGGTCCGCGGATCATACTTTTGTCGACTTTTCGGGATTTGCGCCGCTGGGTCAGGTATTTAGAAGGGGATTTTGGCGCTGACTTTCATGCGACATAAAATGGGGGGGGGGGGGTGTCGGACGATCTGCCGGATTCGGACTGAGCGCAGGATTTAACTTTAAAATTGTGTCGCATGACAAGCACTTACATACACCGGGAAGAAGGTGGTTAAACTCCAGCGGACCTGAGCTTGAATGCGACAGATGCAGGAAATCGGGCGCACAATCTTAGTGAACCGCGGCACAGTGCATTATCGTCAGACAATGCACAGCGGGGATCGCGACAGGACCTGGTAAGTAAATGTACCCCAATATGATAATATGGGAACCTGTCACTAGTATTTGTGAAAAATGTGGTGATATGTTCCCTTTAAATAAAGTAGTATTTAAAATCAAATGTGCAGATGAATTTGTATGCTATGGTTGCGTTCACATTTTGCGCTTTTATTGCGTTTTGAAAAACTTTGCGGGCACACCAGGAGCTATATACCAGATGCACATGCTTTCTCACAATGCACTTGCAGTGGGTTTTTAAAACGCAATCAAAGCGCATCATGTGAACACAGAACAATATCGTGAAATCCCTTAAATCTGCTTTGCATTGTATTAGCGACACTAAGCCGATTCTTTACTCACAAGAAACACTAGGCTGCCAGGTTTCTGTCTGACTTGCTACATACAATAGTCCTTTGCCATTTGCCACCTCTTCATTGTGTGCTAAAGCCGGTGATTTTTCAGAGTGAAATGTCTTTTTCATAGAACTACATTAAGAATCCAAAAAAAGTATTATGGAGCATTAGTAGTCCATTATATTTTACTGCATTAACTTCTCTAACCGGAGCATGGGGTGCTGGATGTGTATAAAACCAGGGAGGTGAAAATGGACCCCCTCACTTCAGCTGAAAAGCTGTTGCAGTCTCCAGGCCCCAGAAAAGGTACAGCTTATTGCAGAAAGCATTCAGAGCCCCGGACCCGCTGCGCACAAACACGGCTACTGAAAGACGGCCATATTAACTAAGTAACTTAATCCAGAAAGAGTGTCCAGTGCAAAACCTGTCTATTCAGAAGGTTCAGTTCACATCACGTTTTTAGCAGATGTCAAAAGTTTACACCTGTAAACAAAAGCCATAAAAGTCCCAAGTCTGAAGGATGAATAAAGATGGTGATGGTAAGAACACAAAGAATAATCTGCTGAGTGAAGGTACAGTTTAAAAAGTTAATATGTAAAAATATCACGGGGGAGTTCAAGGGTTAATCTGCCCTTAATGTTTGACACTAAGCCTAAGCCAGAATGAAACATTTACAAGTATTAATCTACAGTCCAAAGCATAAGGCAGTAGAATTTGGTGACCAAAAAGTGAATAGATTTCTAACACACAAGTTCTGGATACATTTATAGTCCATAACCGTACATTAGGACTTCATAGGACTTATATAGTGTAATGTTCCTGCTATGAGGTCTCCTATACACTGCACTTCCTAATTATCTTTCACCAAGAAGAACCACATAGGAAATAATGAAGTAGTATTGAGCGATGATGTAATTAAAGCACAAAGTAAGACTGGCAAGAGATGTAGTCTGTGTAACATTGCTCCTCCCTCATTTCCTGCTCACTCTGCCCCCTTGCCTCTCCATAGACTCAAATATCCCTGTATATTATCCCAGAATCCCCTAGTGGAGCATCCATGGCTTTAAGACTCCACACGTCTACACGGCGGCCTTAATTGTCAGTCTCCGTAAGAAAGACTCTTACTTCCTGACCCTAGTCACAAGCCTCTCGCTCAGCCAAATCAGTTCCCTACACCGAGGAGACCCAACCAGGTCGAAACAGCTTTGTCTACAGTTGGAAGTCCGTTCCTTCTGGAATAGATATACTGGTTTGGTTTTAATCACACATCATGTCATCAGGCTTCCTGAAGGTCATGCTTGATGTCAAGGGAGTTGCCTGACAAGGTAGCTAAAAGAGGAGAGATTTTCTTTTTTCTATCCTGGAAAACTTTGCATATTTTCCTAGACTCCTATAGACACACGGGTGGACATTTATCAATCAGATCAGAAAACTGGTGTACAGGCCCTAAAATAAATCACAATTCTTAGTGAACTAGGAATTGTGACCATTTCCTCCACTATAGCATAGATGTCTCCTGCACAGATTAGTGAGGTACCCTGTTCTCTACAAGTCCTCTATCCAACTCTGTGATTCTACAGTGTCTCTCCTCATGCTGACCCCCTCCTCCACCTTGTAAGTGGCGGCATCAGCTCTGTGCAGATAAGCCACTAACCCTTAGTGGTCACACATCACAGGCCATCAACTTCATGTCCTAATGATTTCTACCACTTAAATGTTATCTGCTCCTCCATGTGATGAAAGCTACCAGGTTAATTCTGTACGTGCACTGTGCAGTGTTCAGTGGATTTACTTGTGGGAAACTAAATAGATTTAATGCTAAATTACTTTGAGAGAGAACATAAGGCATCATGGGATCTGCGGGCAAGCTAACTGGCCTCAGCTTGAGAGCATAGCCTGACAGATATTAGTCTCCACCCACTTCACCTCTGGAGAGAAAGATTTTTGTCAAACACTTTCAGAACAGAAAATGCCAGAACTTTGGAAACAAGTTCCGTTTGTTTTAAAGTTGCACCACATCATCAAGACCTCCACCCCTGATGAAACACGTGGGTTCCTCTGACCAGTATATTGCATAGTGGGCTAAATCTCCAAGTGTAATTTCTGAATTTGTTATATAAGATTTGTGGAATCTCCTTTTCTTGGAAGTACAACATGTAGTTCATACATTCTCCAAATCCTACAGTCAATGCAGTATCCAGCAAAAAAAAAAAATCAAAAACTTTGAAGAAAGATATATATATACATACATTCACCGGTCACTTTATTAGGTACACCTGTCCAACTGCTCGTTAACACTTCTAAATTCACAATTTCTAATCAGCCAATCACATGGCGGCAACTCAGTGCATTTAGGCATGTAGACATGGTCAAGACAATCTCCTGCAGTTCAAACCGAGCATCAGTATGGGGAAGAAAGGTGATTTGAGTGCCTTTGAATGTGGCATGGTTGTTGGTGCCAGAAGGGCTGGTCTGAGTATTTCAGAAACTGCTGATCTACTGAGATTTTCACGCACAACCATCTCTAGGGTTTGCAGAGAATGGTCCGAAAAAGAAAAAACATCCAGTGAATGGCAGTTCTGTCGGCGGAAATGCCTTGTTGATGCCAGAGGTCAGAGGAGAATGGGCAGACTGGTTCGAGCTGATAGAAAGGCAACAGTGACTCAATCCCACCCGTTACAACCAAGGTAGGCAAAGAGCATTCTTGAACGCACAGTACGTGAACTTTGAGGCAGATGGGCTCAGCAGCAGAAGACCACACCGGGTGCCACTCCTTCAGCTAAGAACAGGAAACTGAGGCTTCAATTTGCAAAGCTCATCGAAATTGGACAGTTGAAGATTGGAAAAAATGTTGCCTGTCTGATGAGTCTCGATTTCTGCTGCGACATTCGGATGGTAGGGTCAGAATTTGGCGTCAACAACATGAAAGCATGGATCCATCCTGCCTTGTATCAACGGTTCAGGCTGGTGGTGGTGGTGGTGTCATTGTTGGGGGAATATTTCTTGGCACTCTTGGGCCCCTTGGTACCAATGAGCATCTTGCAACGCCACAGCTACCTGAGTATTGTTGCTGAACATGTCCATCCCTTTATGACCACAATGTACCCAAACATGCTACTCGGACTGGCAGTCATAGCGGAATCTCTCAGACTGTTTCTTGAAAATGACAATGAGGTCACTGTACTCAAATGGCCTCCACAGTCACCAGATCTCTAATCCAATAGAGCATTTTGGGAGGTGGTGGAACGGGAGATTGCATCATGGATGTGCAGCCGACAATCTGCGGCAACTGTGTGATGCCATCATGTCATATGGACCAACAATCTCGAGATCCAGCACCTTGTTGAATCATGCCACGAAGAATTGAGGCAGTTCTGAAGGCAAAAGGGGGTCCAACCGTTACTAGCATGGTACCTATAAAATGGCCGGTGAGTGTATATATACCCTTGTTGTTTTTCTGTTATTCAGGTCTATGCACTTCCAAACTATTAAATGACTGTTCTGACCTACTTGTACCCAAAATCGTTCCACCAAAGACATGCACACTGGAAATGGGATACCATTGGATACAATGAGGTCTAGACCACTAGGCCCTAGATGAGTCCAGACAGAGCGTCTATATTTGTTTTAGTTAAAAGATAAAATCTGGCAAACCGCCCATATTAACATCCTCGGCTAATACATAACACAGTCACTGCGTTATCTCATGTAGCACCAATTGAAAGCTAATTGCACTTCTTAATGCTCATGAGCTCACATTCACCACCTGGCAGCCTCTGCCAAGGATGGATTGCAGAATTACACTAAATAATGGCAAGCAAAATACTTAAACATCAATAAAAAAAAAAACTATGTTAAATAAACATTAGGATACAAGCGTCGCACTAACATTTCCTCCCATCCCCAGTGCATGAAGTCTTTTGGCACGAATCTGAAGGCTTCTTTACACCTAAGCAGAGGTCGGCGAAGCAGCCGAGTGTAGGAAGGATAACACTGCCTGCTCAGATAGTAACTGCTAGGAAGTTATGTGAACATCTCCTTCTGTGCATTTTTATAAAAGCTTGCAGAATCTTATTAGACTGACATCGTATGGACTTTTTTTTACAGGTAAAATGTGAAATAGTAATTTTATACCTTACAAAAAACAGGGTTGTAAATTAAGATTATTTCCACTTTTTTTTTTTGCAGAACCAAGTAGGCAGGGTTTAAAAAATTTTTAAAAAATAGTGGAATAAAAAAAATGGTTATAGTGCGGACCCCTATCTTGCATGCTTATTCTGAGGGTCTGGAAATAAGAGTATTTTCCAATTAAAGCCACCTTGTAGGAGTGTGGAGGATTATAGCCATTGAGCTCCAGTAGGGAATTCCTAGAAATATACAAATGGTTGTCTAGGATAAGGGGGGGAAAAAAAGCCTATTTAGCTACCTTGTAAGGCAGCCCCCTTTGCATCAAGAATGAGTTTCAGTAGAATCTTACTTCCGACCTTAGTCAACTGCCTCTCACTCAGCTAAACCAGCTACCTACACTATGCTGACAAAAGCATCGAAAACAGTGCTGCCTTCGGAATAGATATGTTTGGCTTAATCTCATATCTGTCATTCGTTCCTGAAAGTCATGCTTGTTGTGAAGGGGGCTGCCTTACAAGGTAGCTTAAGGAGAACCTTTGATCCTTATCATATAATAGAAAAGTTATTTTCATATTCCAGATCAAAAATGAATCAAAAGTGTGATGTCACCATTCCTTCTAGTGGAGACCTCTAAGCTAATCTGGTCCATTAGCAGTTAAATGCTCAAGAGTGTGAAGTAATTACTCCTGATTTAAAGGTACCGCAAGCAACATAAACGACTACTGGAATCATGGGTGGCTCTAGGGATTTATTTTCTATGTCCCTTGCCCACAAATAATTTAATATCTGAGCGCTGTATCTGACAGGGCTCAGACAGAACCATGACACATTGGCGGAATTCATCACGACTGATGTTTTAAATACGAGACTTAAAAAAGGCTTTGTATATCTCCCCCATTGAGAGAGTCTACTGTGCCATGCAATTGAAGCAAGTACTACTCAGTTCTGCTTCAAACTCTACCCACTGAATCAAGGGGGTGGAAGTTATGTGGCTTGCTCAGCAGTTTTCATTAGCAATTGCAACTTTTTATCCCCCTACTCCAATCTCATGCCAAGTGGAAGGTGCATGGACATGGGAAGTGGGCTGGAGATGCCCCACCCTGGCACAATTTCTTAGCCTTTGTAGTATATAACAAATGTGCCCTGGGTAGGGGGTGGAGAGTATCACACAAAGCTCCATAATAATTCCCCCCAATAAGAGCGTGAAAAATCCCCTACAATGTCATCCGTCAGTCAGGGTCATGTCACTAGGACTGAAATCTGACTAAAATACATCAGAATCCGATTATATTCACAGTCGAATTAGAAAGTTTTGTATCTGGGACAGTACCCCCAAGAATAGCGATACTAACCTACAGATATTTTTATCATGTTTTATATACTGTACAGTGCACTGCTTAAAGATTTAATCAAAATCCATTTCCAAAACAGTTGATTGATTCTGTCCTGCTGCAGGAAAAGTTAATACTATAATCGTATTTTTACCATAAAAATGAACCATTGGAAAATACAAATCATACCACAAAAAAACAACCTCATAAGCCCATGTCGAAAAAAAATTCTTTGGAATTGGAACAGGAAAAAAAAGTGCTATGTCCTGAAGGCCATTTTAAGTTGTGTCTTTATAGGGGTTTGCTCATGTTCTCAAATTAGAAACCCTACTTATAATTACTTCCACTTTATCCTATCCCATCCTCTATCCCAGCTCCTATCCTCATGATGGTCAGTGTAAAATTCCACGTGGGCGGGCCTCTTAGCAGACACTTCATGATTCCTCTGTCCATCAGATGTGGAGTGCTGACAATGTGCTTAGATCAAACAGGGTTCAGGGTTTATCTACATCGGTCAAAGAAAAGAGAGATGAGACAGATCAGAGAAGAGAGATGAGGAATCCATGAGATAAATGACAATGACACTCTCAGGTATGCTAAGTCTACCAACACACACACAACAGTCAGCACTGCTATATCTTACAATATGCTCCTTCCCCTGCTATAAAAGACCTTATCTTGACTTTAGCTTGTAGAGAAGTCTCTGCTCGCTGCTGTGTTTCGACAGGAAGCATCTCTGAGCTCAGTTTTAATGGAAGGGGGAAGGGGCAAAGAGCCCACTGCATCCTGCAGACAGCAGAAGCAATTAATGAGAGAATCTGCCATGCCCGACCATAGAAGATACAAGATTACAGTCGGTTCCCAGGGCAGCCAAAATTGTGAACACCAGGACTGATAGACTGAGGCTGGAATTAGATCGTGAAATGCCTGCATTTGTTAAACATCATTAAGGTGTTAACACAAGAGAGTCTTAACCCAGAGTAACTTTTGATTAGAATTCTTTAAAATACAAAAATCTACAAGCAAATAGCACAGCGAACTATGATTAAAGCCACTGCCCTAACCCAACACAACTGTTCTTTGGTACACAATTTATCCACAATTCTTGAGCCTGTACTCAATACATCTCTAAGGACCAGCATATGATTCCTTTGGGTACCATATAAATAAGCTTTAAATAAGGGGGAAAAGGGGTTGCCCACTTCATGTTTTGTAATGCGAGGCGGTATGTTGGATAACTTTCAAATTACCTCAATAAAATGTTCTACACAGCTTTCTTGCAATGCAAAAAATTAAATACCCATCAGCCCCCGATTCCCTCCGCCTTGCGCACAGCTAGAGCCGAGGTGTGGGAAGGATTGCTGTTGGCAACCCATGACATAATTGTCACTGCGAGTGATCAGCAGTGAAGTCACTATTTTTGACGGGCGAGTCCAGTGCGTCTTTGAAGTCATAATGGAATCCCCACCCTTTCTGTTACCAAAATCTCTGAGGAATGCTTCCAGCACCTTGTTGAATCTATGCCACGAAGAATTGAGGCAGTTCTGAAGGCAAAAGGGGGTCCAACCCGTTACTAGCATGGTCTACCTAATAAAGTGGCCGGTGAGTGTATATATACCCTTGTTTTTGGTTTTTCTGTTATTCAGGTCTATGCACTTCCAAACTATTTAAATGACTGTTCTGACCTACTTGTACCCAAAATTGTTCCACCAAAGACACTGCACACTGGAAATGGGATACCATTGGATACAATGAGGTTCTAGACCACACTAGGCCCTAGATGAGTCCAGACTAGAGCGTCTATATTTGTTTTGTAGTTAAAAGTATAAAATCTGGCAAACCGCCCTATATTAACATCCTCGGCTAATACATAACACAGTCACCTGCTGTTATCCTCATGTAGCACCAATTGAAATGCTAATTGCACTTCATTTAATGCTCATGAGCTCACATTCACCACCTGGCACGCTCTGCCAAGGATGGATTGCAGAATTACACTAAATCAATGGCAAGCAAAATACTTAAACATCAATAAAAAAAAAAACTATGTTAAATAAACATTAGGATACAAGCGCTCGCACTAACATTTTCCTCCAATCCCCAGTGCATGAAGTCTTTTGGCACGAATCTGAAGGCTTCTTTACACCTAAAGCAGAGGTCGGCGAAGCAGCCGAGTGTAGGAAGGATAAACACTGCCTGCTCAGATAGTAACTGCTAGGAAGTTATGTGAACATCTCCTTCTGTGCATTTTTATAAAAGCTTGCAGAAATCTATATTGTAGACTGACATCGTATGGACTTTTCTTTTTACAGGTAAAATATGTGAAATAGATACTTTATACCGTTACAAAAACAGGGTTGTAAATTAAAGATTATTTCCACTTTTTTTTTTTTTGCAGAACCAAGTAGGCAGGGTTTAAAAAAATTTTTAAAAAAATAGTGGAATAAAAAAAATGGTTATAGTGCCGGACCCCTATCTTGCATGCTTCTTATTCTGAAGGTTCTGGAAATAAGAGTATTTTCCCAATTAAAGCCACCTTGTAGGAGTGTGGAGACTTATAGCCATTGATGCTCCAGTAGGGAATTCCTAGAAATATACAAATAGGTTGTCTAGGATAAGGGGGAAAAAAAAGCCTATTTAGCTACCTTGTAAGGCAGCCCCCTTTGCATCAAGAATGAGTTTCAGTAGAATTCTTACTTCCTGACCTTAGTCAACTGCCTCTCACTCAGCTAAACCAGCTACCTACACTATGCTGACAAAATGCAACCACATCGAAACAGTGCTGCCTTCTGGAATAGATACTGTTTGGCTTTAATCTCATATCATGTCATTCGGCTTCCTGAAAGTCATGCTTGATGTGAAGGGGGCTGCCTTACAAGGTAGCTTAAGGAGAACCTTTGATCCTTATCATATAATAGAAAAGTTATTTTCATATTTCCCAGATCAAAAATGAATCAAAAGTGCTGATGTCACATTCCTTCTAGTGGAGACCTCTAAGCTAATCCTGGTCCATTTAGCAGTTAAATGCTCAATGAGTGTGAAGTAATTACTCCTGATTTAAAGGTACCGCAAGCAACATAAACGACTACTGGAATCATGGGTGGCTCTAGGGATTTATTTTCTATGTCCCTTGCCCACAAATAATTTAATATCTGAGCGCTGTCATCTGACAGTGCTCAGACAGAACCATGACACATTGGCGGAATTCATCACGACTGATGTTTTAAATACGAGACTTAAAAAAGGCTTTGTATATCTCCCCCATTGAGAGAGTCTACTGTGCCATGCAATTGAAGCAAGTACTACTCAGTTCTGCTTCAAACTCTACCCACTGAAATCAATGGGGGTGGAAGTTATTGTGGCTTGCTCAGCAGTTTTCATTAGCAATTGCAACTTTTTATCCCCCTACTCCAATCTCATGCCAAGTGGAAGGGTGCATGGACATGGGAAGTGGGCTGGAGATGCCCCACCCTGGCACAATTTCTTAGCCTTTTAGTGTATCATACAAAATGTGCCATGGGTAGGGGGTGGAGAGTATCACACAAAGCTCCCATAAATAATTCCCCCCTAATAAGAGCGTGAAAAATCCCCTACAAATGTCATCCGGTCATGTCAGGGTCATGTCACTAGGACTGAAATCTGACTAAAATACATCAGAATCAGATTATATTCACAGTCGAATTAGAAAGTTTTGTATCTGGGACAGTACCCCCAAGAATAGATACTAACCTACAGAATATTTTTATCATGTTTATTATACTGTACAGTGCACTGCTTAAATGATTTAATCAGAAATCCATTTTCAAAACAGTTGATTGATTCTGTCCTGCTGCAGGAAAGAGTTAATACTATTAATGCTATTTTTACCATAAAAATGAACCGATTGGAAAATACAAATCATACCACAAAAAACAAACCCTCATAAGCCCATGTCGAAAAAAAATTCTTTTGGAATTGGAACAGGAAAAAAAAAAAAAAGTGCTATGTCCTGAAGGCCATTTTAAGTTGTGTCTTTATAGGGGTTTGCTCATGTTCTCAAATTAGAAAACCCTACTTTATAATTTTACTCCACTTTATCCTATCCCATCACTCTATCCCAGCTCCTATCGCTCAGTGATGGTCAGTGTAAAATTCCACTGTGCGGGGCCTCTCTTAGCAGACACTTCATGATTCCTCTGTGCCATCAGATGTGGAGTGCTGACAATGTGCTTAGATAAACAGGGTTCAGGGTTTATCTACATCGGTCAAAGAAAAAGAGAGATGAGACAGATCAGAGAAGAGAGATGAGGAAATCCATGAGATAAATGACAATGACACTCTCAGGTATGCTAAGTCACTTATAACACACACACACACACACACACACACACAGTCAGCACTGCTATATCTCTACAATATGCCTCCTTCCCCTGCTATAAAAGACCTTATCTTGACTTTAAGCTTGTAGAGCAAGTCTCTGCTCGCTGCTGTGTTTCGACAGGAAGCATCTCTGAGCTCATGTTTTAATGGAAGGGGGAAGGGGCAAAGAGCCCACTGCATCCTGCAGACAGCAGAAGCAATTAATGAGAAGAATCTGCCATGCCCGACCATAGAAGATACAAGATTTACAGTCGGTTCCCAGGGCAGCCAAAATTGTGAACACCAGGACTGATAGACTGAGGCTGGAATTAGATCTGTGAAATGCTGCATTTTTGTTAACACTCAATTAAGGTGTTAACACAAGAGAAAGTTCTTAACCCAGAGTAACTTTTTGATTAGAATTCCTTTAAAAATACAAAATTCTACAAGCAAATAGCACAAGCGAACTATGATTAAAGCCACTGCCCTAAACCCAACACAACTGTTCTTTGAGTCACACAATTTATCACAAATTCTGAGCCTGTACATCAATACATCTCTATAGGACCAGCTATATGATTCCTTTGGAGTACCATATAACAATAAGCTTTAAATAAGGGGGATTAAAGGGGTTGCCCACTTCATGTTTTAGTAATGCGAGGGCGGTATGTTGGATAACTTTCAAATATACCTCAATTAAATGTTCTACACAGCTTTCTTGCAATGCAAAAAATTAAATACCCATTCCAGCCCCCGATTCCCTCCGCCTTGCGCCACAGCTAGAGCAGAGGTGGTGGGAACGGATTGCTGTTGGCAACCCATGACATAATTGGTCACTGCGAGTGATCAGCAGTGAAGTCACTATTTTTTGACGGGCGAGTCCAGTGCGTCTTTGAAGTCATAATGGAATCCCCACCCCTTTCTGTTAAACCATGACCGGAGAGAACAGGTGCTGGGCCAATGGAATGGGTGCCAAAGGAATGGGCATTTCGCATTTCATCAGTGCAAACTGTAAAGCCCATGGATACCTGCCATGGATATTCTTTTGGGAATTCCCTAAAGTAATTCCATGATGTAGGAACACAGCTTAACAGCTCTAAAGATCTCTCTGTGATTGGGCATGGCAATTCATGACTGTCCTCCAAAGGTCCCAAAACCGCAGATTTGAAGCAGGCAGAAGGGAAACATCCTCCACTACAGTAAAATCAGCTTTGGAAATGAGTTCCAGGCTTCTAGGGGTATGTAATATTCATACAGCCCAGGGCCCATGGCAGTCTTAAAGGGGTTGTCCGAGTACTTGCCCTCCGGCATGGATTCAGCTTCTGGCTGGCCATGGCCGGGCACGCCTATCCGTCCCTATTCACAGCATTGTGAATGCAGGCCGGAAGGTTGTCGGGTCCGGCCGAAAGCTGAGTCCAGCGCTGCTCCGCCGGCCATGTTTGTTTACATGGCACCCGGACCGGTGCGACAGCAGTGAAGGTAAGTAGGACTTTATTTTTTTTAAGCAGCGCCCTCCCGGCCTCCCTTGGTTTTTTTTTCAGAACTCTGACAACCCCTTTAATCCCCCTCTTGTGCATGGCAAATGCACAGATAATATAATAAATATACAAACATGGAATGATATTGCAGGGTTGGATATTCATGGGGGTTCTCCATCCTCCCAGGGGGAAAGCCAAAACATAGGACACCATTCTATAAAAGTCCATATGCCCTAATGTAGCAATAAATATAAAGTATGATTCAGATAATGAACTTTAAAGGGGTTGTCCACTTCCAGCAGATATTTGATATGGTTTGTGTAAGGAAAAGTTATACAATTTTTCAATATGGTTTCTGTATCAATACCTCATGGTTTCCTAGATCTCTGCTTGCTGTGCTGCTATAAAAGTTTCTATTTTTACTTTCAGTGGATAGAAATCTGACCATGTGATGTGATGGAGGTGCAGAAGCAGTTATTATCACACACCTCCTATTACTCCCTGTGATAATAATGGCTCGTCCATTACATCACATGGACAGATTTATATTCACTGGAATCAAACTAAGAAGCTTTCTATAGCAGGACAGCAAACAGAGATCTAGACCGTTAAGAATTGATACAGAAAGAATATTGGACAATTGTGTAAGTTTTCAATACACCAACAATTTCAAAATATTTGCTGAAATAGGACAATCCCTTAGAGGTAGAATATTTGAGTGTATAATGTAATTTCTTTCTAAAGCGATGTGCAAAATGTCCAACCCTAACGGCAGATTTATCTATTTGGCACCACCAGTGGACAACGCCCGCTATGGTCTCATAGGATAAGAAGATAAACCAGGCTACAATTTTTATAGCTAATTCTTTATTATCCCCCTGATGAATAGAACTTACACTTTTGGAACTATTATTACTGTACAGGCAGTCCCCGGGTTACATACAAGATAGGTTCTGTAGGTTTGTTCTTAAGTTGAGTTTGTATGTAAGTCGGAACTGTATATTTTATCATTGTAACCCCAGCCAGAACTTTTTTGGTCTCTGTGACAATTGGATTTTAAAAATGTTGGGTTGCCATAAGAATCAGGATTAACAATAAATCTTCATTACAGACACCTGTGATAACTGTTACAGCTGATTATTGTAGCCTGGGGCTAAAGTACAATAAATTACCAATGTCCAGAGGTCTGTTTGTAACTAGTGGTCGTATGTAAGTCGAGTGTTCTTAAATAGGAGACCGCTTGTATTGACTTTTTTTTATCAGTATATAATAAAACACTATTTTGATGAAAATGGGGACTGGGTAGGGGGGCAGAGGTGCTACCCGAAAGCAAAGCAACTCTCTTTCAGCAGTTATCGAAAAACTATGTTCTGCAATAATCAGGTTTACGTAAGAAGCATATGCCCTAAACCAACACAATTTCTTCAGTTTTCCAACGTACAAAACAGCTCCTTCTGTACAAACACTGAAGTCTGATGGGACTTTCAACATTGACAGATAATTTCACACTTGTCGGTTCTAAATTGACGTGGGCAGAGGTGTTAAAAAGGATATCACAGGAGCAGAATGAGCCCTGAGCACAGGGAGATGTATGGTAGAAGGACTGATGTGAAAATAATAGACAGCTAATATGATACATAGTAATGGCGAGCCGCTGACCTCTGCGATCAGGGACGTAGTGAACCTTTGTAGCCCATTTTCTGCCAGTTACAACAGGACTATGGGGAACAGTATAGATAAGGTCAGCGGCTTGAATGCTACAAAACGAGAGGTTATCCAATAGTGAAAATATTCCCATGGTGCAAAATGGCCGTGGATTCTCCCTGGTAACATCTTATTCAGACAGTGGAAAATTGTTCCTATGTCAGGGGAAGACTCTACTATATTACATTTAATATAAAGCACATTCAAGGGTCAAGATGGACACCTGAATAGACATGTGTAGAACAAGAATTTCAGTTCCGGTCTGGGGTTCAGGTGCATCCCGTTGAACCGAGACAAATTGCTGGATGGGCAGCCACACAGCCAATCTGGCAAATTGATGCCCCTGACCAACTAGCCATGGCTATGATTGGCCAGAGGCGTCTATTTGCCGGATTGACCAATCTGGTCATATGTCTGGGTCGTGTGGGATGCACCAGAACGGAAAGTTCAGGTCAACTTGGACACTTTCTCATTACATCCAACTCCAGGGTTGCTTAGGATGCACCGCTTTGGAATACAACTAAAACATTTGTTCAAAATTTGAATGAAAATAAAATAAAGAAGAATATTTGTAACCGGAACCTGGTGCGGAACGCAACTTTTTTCTCCTATTCCAGTCCCTGTCTCGTGGTCCCAGAGCAGCGATTTGCACGGTTAACGGACACAATTCGGTGAGCTGAAGTAATTTTTCTCTTTCAGACTCATCACTGCACCCAAATAAAAACATCCACTCCATTAATTTCCCAAACTATTCCAAAAATTGATCTAGCGCAAAAGTGGATGAAAATAGTCATGCTTATACTTCCATCGCTCTGTTGACATTGGGCTAGAGATCAGTGTTCTCAAGACTTGGTTTTTAGAGCTTCCAGTGGAGACTTGCATCCCTAAAGCCTTAAGAGAAAGGTAGTTCACGCTACATATGCATGGAGGATTTACCAGACTGGACCTAGAATCACTGAACTGAACTCGGCATATGTCCATTTAGTTCAGTGATGCTAGATTCCATCCGGTTAGACCAAACTCACTCATGGCCTTTATACCCACATGTGTGTGGATATGCAACTATAAATCTCTGTTTAGCAAATATGTTCTTTTTATTCCTAAAAAACTTGACTTTCCACTAAGAACCCTGATCTTTGTAACTGCTGCGGGCACTGCCGCAGCTACCATGAGGCCAGATGAGATAATTGCCTCAGGAGGCAGTGCAATGTAGTTGCAGGGAGGGCTCCAGTTGAGGGATCCTGAGGTCTTAGTTACAATGTATGAAGTCACCTTAGATGCAGCTCTGCTGTCACAGTCTCCTTCAGCCCGTCCTGCTCGTCTCCAGCACAGGAAGATGTTCCAGACTTTAAGGACAGCAGCAGCTTTCTCCTGATGTGTACAGATAATGCAGCTCCTTAGTCGCTGGAGCCAGATGAAGAGGAGGGCTAAATTCATGAGGAGCAGGAGAGCTGCACTTCTGTCCTAAGTTCTGGCCCTTTCAACTTTTATGTGCTAAAAATTGTGTGTGTGCGCGTAAAGTTTTGTTTCCAATCCCAAAATACCGGTGACGCATGGACCATTCTTGATAACATGCAGCTCAGATTTGAACACACCGATGACACCCGGACTGCGGTTCCATTTTTTTTACGGCCTAAGAAAAAATGCATATGTTCATGTGCATAATGCATAACAGGAAAGCCAAGGCCATGGTTTGGTGTTTTATGGGTTGGATAGATTTTTTTGTTATGTACAAGGCTTATGAAATCCCTTAAACATCCACCTCAACCAGAAAAAAAGTTGTTGCTATTCAATAATGTTGGTAAAATTGTCAACGTTTCAAGGTATCGGCTACATGCAACATAAAAAGTGCAGACAACTTAATATTTATTTTTTTTATTAAATGGGGGAACACAAATATTTTTCCATTTTTTAATAATCTAAAGGATTCCTAAAGTCTTCTAGCAGCATATTGATCAGCAGCCTTGTTAAACACGATGTCCGTATATATGAAACTGCTGGTGAGAACATCTGCATGTGATCATCTCTCTGTGCACACACTGACTATCTGTCATAACATGCTGATGTATAGAGACCATCCTAGAGAAATGCTAAGGCCTACATGACTTTTCACAAAGACCAACATAAATAAGGTTCATAGCTCTGCAGACCCCTTCTGTGATGACCTCTCTCTGGAGACCCTTTCCAACCAGAAGGAGAAGACAGCTGGAGGATGCCAGGAACTCGGTAATAATGACACCAACACACAGATGGCCAATGTCCTCCACTACTGATGTTTGTATGAGCCTTGCTGGGTCTAATACAAGTCATTATAGCAGCTACACACATCAATAAAGGCCACCAGTGGAACTATATGAAAGGCTATTTAAAAGAAGGAGGTCCAGAGTTCAGAAAGAGATAATATAGAGGAACCAAGCATGAGTACGGTATGTACCTAATCTAGGATAAAAATGGATTGTGCTATACTGAATTATTCATACAATTGTAATGGGAACAGATATTTCTATGCACAATTTGCTGCCAGATATCGGTCCCTGGTGCTGGGTTATTGTGCGGCGAGCACCGTGACCGTGCGCGGCAAAATATAAAACAGGTCTTCTATTTCACCGCGTTACAACGCAAGCCCTGAGCTGCTCTATGAAGAAGGGAGAGCAAAGCTCATCCCTCATTCTCTACAGTGCACCTAAGTTTGCAATAACTTTAAGGTTAATAAACACTTATTGGTGTCAGAGAACTTGCCCGCTTCCGGAGTCACCATCTCTCCTGGTTCAGCCATAGACGTGCTCAAGATGGATTTTATGCCTCAACTCCTGCAGCTGTGGCCTTAGACCCACGAGTTCTTTCTTCTTTAGTTTGTGCTCTGCGTTCTAAAAGTTAGGTCTTTTTTGTTTGTTTTTTTAAGGGGGGGGGGACAAGTCATAATAGTTTCAGCAGGCTTTGGAACTGGGGTGGGTACAACAAAGAGCCACAAAAATGATAAGGGGTAAGGGGGGGGTTCTTGAAAAAGATTACTATGGGGACATTCATTTATATAAATACAGTATATGTACACTCGAGTATAAACAGAGTTTTTCAGCACAAAAAAATATGCTGAAAAAACCGCAACTCAGCTTCTACTCGAGTCAAGGGGAGGGAAAAAATGTGCACTCCCCTTCCGACACCCCCCGGCATCCATTGTGGCTCCGATATCGGCTCCCGGTGCGTCGCAGTCTTTGTAACATCAGCCGCACGCTGACACTTTAATGTGTGTGCCGGCATCGACACACACTATGATGTCAGCGAGCGCCTGACGTCATGGTGCCTGTGAAGGACCGGGAGCCGATGTCGGAGCCGCGATGGATGCCGGGGGGTGTCGGAAGGTGAGTTCACCTTTTGTTTTTTTTCCTACAGACGGGAGCTGCCAGGCTATGGCGCTGCTGGGGGCTGCCAGGCTATGGCGCTGCTGGGGGCTGCCAGGCTATGGCGCTGCTGGGGGCTGCCAGGCTATGGCGCTGCTGGGGCTGTGACCAATTCATTTCCCACCCTCGGCTTATACTCGAGTCAATAGGTTTTTCCCAGTCTTTTGTGTCAAAATTAGGGGTCTCAGCTTATACTCGGGTCGGCTTATAATTGAGTATATACGGTATATGAATGGTCCGTACAAAAAATTTGGTGGAACGTTTTTTCCAGGTTAAATCAAATCAAAAGACAAGGGGGCACTGTTTGCTTCTAGAGAAAACAAGGTTTAATTACCAGAAGTGACTGGGCTTTTTTACTTTGAGAACTGTCAATATGTGGAATAGCCGAGCTCAGGCCCTGCTCACAGTAGGGACAGCAGAGAGCTTCAAGAAGGAACCAAATACCTTTTTACATCTAAATAACATGTTATAATATAGAATTGTTTCCCTTAAATCCCTTCATCATCCTATTCCTTCCCTTCCTTGTTTGAACTTGATGGACCAAGATTTTTCATAAACTTTTTCTTACATGTGTGGCCCTTGCACCTCCCTTTCTTCCCTACACCCATATAGTTTTTATGTTTCTGCATTTCCTGTGCAACTTATATTTTCATAGTGCTGGTTTTGTTTTTTTAACTTTGTACACAATAAATTTTGATTGATACACTAATACTTAAAGACCCATGGACTCACAAAGCATATTCTGGAAGACTATTGTGTGGGTGTCACTGACACCTACCACATTTAACTGAGGTCCCGTCAAAGTAATTCGATAAAAGACATTGTTAACCAAAAATAATGGCATCCCAAGTCTACAGGTCCACTTGCTGAAGCAGAGGATTGAGCAGCGACCACCTACTATTAGTGATCCTCTCCCCCAAAACATTGTGAACAAAGGATGACCAGAGCCATGAGTTACAACTAGTACACAGGGAGGCAATATCCTGTACCTTGCTCCATAGGCACAAGGCTTGTGACATAAACCGTGGAGGCATTGTAGATTAGCAAGATGTATGGGAGCCTAGAGACCCACTTAATGAAGTGCGGGTACAATAGATGGCATAATTATGTCAATGAGGGCATAATAAACTGAAATATATTCTATAGAATAGGAGCAGATTGCAGGCAGAATGTAAATGTTATTAATGGACGATAGGTGTCGTAAACTGAGAGGTAACACAAGAGTCGCTGCTGTCCATTGCAGGAGTCATTACAAGCTATAGAACAGAGGTTGACTGTGCCCTGATGGACATTGCGAGGATATCGGTCACTTATATAGACCTGAACTTTCAAAGGATGAGGCATAACTTCTGCTGCCCTATCTGAGAGCTTGAAGGTTTATAGAATTTGGAGCCGGACTCAAGGAGACAATGTGAGAGATTTATCACTTTTTTGGAGGGGTCGTGCCTTCGTAGGAATAGTATGGGCACCAAAAATTTTTGAAGATGTGAAAATGTTGGAGCAACTTTCTGACGTAAACTAGACTAATTGATGGTGCAAAGTGTGACTAGATTGTCTTCTACTTATTCTAGATGATAAATCTGTAAAAGACGCAGTGAGAAAGGTTAATGTCCAGCTCTCCTTCTGTATGGGTATCTTTATACACAGAAGACTCCCAATTAGAGATGAGCAGAAAAATAGCCAATCCGGCAAATAAACGCCCCTAGCTAATAGCCATGGCTAGTTGCTAGGGGCATTCGTTTGCCGGATTAGCGGTTTGGCCAATCTGGCAATGCGTCTAGAGGCATAACCCAGAAAATCAAGACCTCTCATCTCTACTCTTAATCACTTTGAGTGGGTAACCATCAAAGTCTGCTAGGAGTCCTGCTTAGCTATTGACCTCAGTCTACACACACTGATACATGAAGAACTGTCAATCACTGTGTGTGGGCGGGGTCAGCAGGACTCTCACTGTCTCTCCTAGGAGTCCTGCTTAGTGACTGACCTGTGTGTACACACACTGATACATGGAGAGCTGTCACTCACTGTGTGTGGGCGGGGTCAGCAGGACTCTCACTGTCTCTCCTAGGAGTCCTGCTTAGTGACTGACCTCTGTGTACACACACTGATACATGGAGAGCTGTCAATCACTGTGTGTGGGCGGGGTCAGCAGGACTCTCACTGTCTCTCCTAGGAGTCCTAATTAGTGATTGACATTGTTGAACAAACAGATATATAAGGAGAGCTGTCAGTCACTGTGTATGGGCAGTATAACCAGGACCCTTCCTAGGAGTCTTGCCAAGATTTACTGTGCTTTTCACTTACAAATCCTGCTCGAAAATCACATAAACCTATATATCAAAGTACTTGGCTCCTATCCCTTTCTCATACACTGCTCTCAGATGGGGGACTATAAGACATCCGACAGGTTTGCTTTAAAAGCTGCCATGTGCCATATATTGAATCAAATTTTAATCTTCTATCGCAACAGGAATCCTGCTAAAGCAGAGAAAATCTGACAACATAATTCTGAATTCAAATGGTAAATACCTCCTTGGCATGCTCCGTGCCGAAATAATTAATAGCAACACGGAGTGAATGCACCTGCACAAAAGTGAAGCCACCCTCATTTACATCCTATGTCATGCTATATCCGACGACGGGGAAAGGTTTGAACAGAGGAACACTTGATGTACATCTGCCAGCTCTTGTGGCAACAGAGCCTTCTAAGAGGACTTAGGGTGGCTTCAAACACAAATCAGAGTCCTCAATGATGGAAGCAATGAATACAGTGTGTCTACAAAGAATTAACTGGATTAATTAGCAAGCAATTCGAGCAGCAGATTGGAGCTAAGAAACCAAAACACTAAATTGTTTAAATACTTTGGCAAAAGATCAAGGTTTCCCGGCACCAAATGTTACACTTGTGTTTTAGCGCATTTAACCTGTATGAGGTGCTTTCACGTCAGGAAGAAATAACATTGTATGAAGTACAAAAGAGAAAAATCAGGAATGAAGGGAGGGAAAAAAAATGCCACAAGCTGTTACCGGGTCAGTTGGAGGAGAAAAAGCCAAGGCAGTATTAATTAAAAATCAATAACCCACAACATAAATGGCTCTTACCATTAGTAAGCTATATCCTTAAAATACCTGGCTTTATGGATTACACAAAAGAGGAGGATTTTTTTTTTCCCTCTTCGTGATGAATAAGATTTGGAGAATAGAGCAACAAAACAGTAAAATGAAATTTAAAAAAAAACAGAGCAAAGCTGAAAAAGTAAGAATGGAAAACTGGGAGCGGGGGATGTCTGGAATGCCTCGTTACCAATAAGGATATTGTTAAGGTGCAATGTATCCCTGAAAGAAATATGTCACTTGAGATACTGTGACTTCTGAAAGGGTTGCTTATTTGCCTAGCGCCCATCACAATGGCTCAGGACCTAAACAATGATTGGCCCTCCAGACGTCAAAGGTGGAGGTGTTTTTTTTTTTTTTGGGAGGGGGGGGTTGCAGCTGCTAGCCTATTCTATATACATCTTTAGAGAAAACATCAACAGCTGGTAAAAACCTTTCTCCATCATCTACTCTGCTACACTGCACATGTAAAGGGAAGATATTGGGGTGGGGTGGGGGATAGCCTAAACTTTCTTGTGCCATTGTCGGGGTAAATACATGAAATTTGCAGTCTGTATGTCATCATTGTGTTACCTCGTGCCTAACCGCAAGTCGACAAAAACAGTCCGTGTGTAACTTATAGGTCATCGGTTTTTGATGATAAATGATGTCCTTAACTTCTCCCAACCCCCTGAAGGGTCAAATGACTTGTATAGCAAGTGATCCGCAAATACGGACAGTACATGGATGACGCCTGTGTGGCATCCGTATTTTTCATGTTAAGATTGGCTTCTATGGGAAGGCGCAGGTCACAAACTCGTGCGGGGACAGGACCTGCTCCGAGTTTTCTACACCCTCCACACGGAAACGCTTGTTACTAATTACTTGCCCAAAAAGTTTGCTGCAGAAACAGGTTTTTCATATGCTATAAAAACTCTATGCTCCAGAGCCACAGGAGATGTCACAACTTACAGAATTGTGCGATTCAATAATCCAACCCCCCTTATGAGTGTGCATATATGTAAACTACTCAATACCTTACTGCAACCGTAGTTCCTAATCCCTAAGGGTCCATCAGAAGCTAACAGATACATGGGGTACACACTGTGCACTGGACCAGTCACTGAATTGTGTCTTCACAAAAGGTCAGCAAAGTGCTGAATGTTTCTTTCTCCTTATAAAATGTTTTTAATGAACTAGCTGTTTGGCAAATAACACCTTAACCCTCTTACAGACTAGAGAAAACAGCAGCACACAGGCTCAATGCACAATTTAAAGGGAACCAGTCCTTATAAACATGTAATAAATGTAGCATGCAGGCAGCATGTTATAGAGCAAGAGGAGCTGAGAAGATTGTACATAGTGTCCGATCTGCAGGCGACAAATTATAGCGCAGGAGGAGCTGAGCAGATTGTACATAGTGTCCTATCTGCAGGCAGCATGTTATAGAGCAGAAGGAGCTGAGCTGAATAACGCAGACTATGTATATTTTCACTGGTAATCTACAGAAAATATGTAACGAAAACCTTACTATGTTTACGCTCAGTCATCTAGTCATAGTGCAGTGCTATCAGTGACAGACAAATGTCACCTCTATTACCATACAATATGATTGCTTTAAACATAGAAAGAAGAGACCAGCATAGCAGTCTTTTCCATGTATCAAGAGCGAGCAGAAGGTAGAGATCAACAAGGTCCTAGGACCAAAACATGAGCAATGGGGGATTGATGAGGCTCCACTACTTTTGTTTGGGGTATGTTAACGTCATTCTGATCAGTTAGTAAAAAGAGCAGGTAATGGAGACTGGAGCCCCTCAGTCTAATTTGCATACAGTCCTGCATCCTTTAAAGATGCCCTTTAAATAAGAAGATAGGAAGTTGCAAATACCAAAAGAGGAGAGATCCAACATAATCAAGGATGAGCATCCAAAATTAATAATAGAAAGCAAGTACTTAAACCCCGTGCCGGGGCTGTTCAGACCTTTAACTTTTTTATAATGTTGATCCTAAAAGCAAAATTAAAAAAAAAAAAAAAAAATCTACCGTAAATGAGTCCTTATTAAAATAATCCAATAATTTATTCCCTATTCTCCTTAGGGTTATAAACCATAATGTCATTGCCTCAATATGAAGGCTAGCAAGGACACGACAGGAGAAAGAAAAAAACAAAACATTTGAACAGATTATTTTAGGCTTCCCTTAAAGGCAATACATACCGCGCAAGAGGATCCTAAAGAACGTCATTAGGAAGAGCGGCTAATGAGCAATCGGCATTATAATGAAAAGTATAACCTATATTCAGGCAATACATCTAACGCCACAATCACAGGGAAAACCCCTTTGATGTCTCTTTGTTTCCTCTCATTAAATTTCTTTTGGGGGATTTTTTTTTCTCCTTCCCTTTAAATGCACAGAAGTTTTCACATGATTATTAGTTAAAAAAAAAAAAATTTGTAGAAGGTTTGTTAGACTGTTTAAAAAAGGTTAAAACAAACGAGAGGAGCCGATAGCGATGCTGCGGCCGGTTTTGTTGCAATTCAGTTCTCAAATCTGTTTGTACAAACTTTGCCGCCGCCGATTCTTTCACAAAAGCCCGATACAAAGTATCCAATTGAAGGCACAATAGACGGTCCCTTACTACATTGTACACAATTACTGACAATACCCAATGTTATATGGAGGTTCAAGTTATATTGCAAACTCAAAACTTGCTCTCTTTGATCTCTCGGCCCACGTTCATGCAAACAACAATAAAAGCCGGAGCCTAGCGGGGGGTGTGTGATAGAAAATAATGATGCATGATTGCTTATACAGGAATATGCAGTAATTGGTTAAGCTTAACTTGTAAGCAAGGCAGGGGGACAGCCGAGAAAAAGGCTGAGACGTCGCCGAATTAGGAAAATGACTGTTTACAAACAATTCCATTTCTCGAAAAATGTGTTCGTTGGCTTCGGCCGCTAAAATACGAGAGTGATTTGTGATCTGAATTGTGGTTGAAGGTACACATCCAGCAGAGACCCCCTAATGTTATCAGAGGTGTAATAAAGGATAAAATGGAAAAATAAGCCTGGTTTGGGAAACTTTGGGGAATTGTTAGCACATTCTACTGTGTAACTACAAGATGAATGAGAACCACTTTAAAGTTTTCGCAAAAGAATCTTCATTAAAGTTATCGTCCAGGGAAAACAAACCTCAAAATCTAAAATCGGCATAAAAGGCAGAACTCGGAGGTTAAGATGAATTCTAGAATGTGAAATCTTTTGTAGCATCAGACCAGGTCAAAGGTTAATCACAGGTCATTTTTAAAGGGTTTTTCATAATGATGAAAACTCATATTCAGGTACAAAATGTTAGGGAGCTTCTAGATTGTATTCGTGAAGGGCAGAGCCAAAGGGGCTACAAAAAGATGTATAGATCTACCTCTGATCAGTATGTAATGCTGAAAGGCGTTGTCCAGTCACAACAAGTTGGCCTCCATTTACAGGATAACTTGTTGGTCGGTGGGGGTCTCAGTAGTGGGGCCCCTGTGGATCACAAAAAAAGGGGTCCCTTGTACCCCAAATAAACAGAGGATATGAACGATTACATATGCACCCTGCTGCTCTATTCATCTCCATGGCACTGACAGAGCTAGCCGTACTCCGATAACTGTGTGAATGCATACGCACATGTAACTAGCGTAGTAAAAATGTTACTTAAAAAAATTATGTAAAGTATGTGATCAAGCACTGACGTGTGCACATTCTTTGCACCAGTTTCCCAACATGCATTCAGGTTTCCAAAAAAAGTGGGCGTGGCATGTCAGGGAGCGGAGAGGGCACTGGAAAACAGTCAGAAGTGCTTACACCTATGAATATGACAGATGGATCCCTTTAAAACAATCCTCTACTTTTCCCACAACTATGTGTATTTCAGGGGGGGGGGGGTGCAAAAGCTATTGGGTGTAGTCACACTCCCTGTTCCCTTCATTTTGCCATGGTGATTGACTGTATTTGAGCACTGGCTGATTAGAATGGAGGTCATTTGGAACAGTACCAGACCAACAGACCAAATATTGGCAGGTAAAGTTCAACCACAAGTTTCTTCACATAGCTGACCACTGAAATACTAATACAGGCGTTCCCCGGGTTACGTACAGGATAGGTTCTGCAGGTTTGTTCTTAAGTTGAATTTGTATGCAAGTCAGAACTTTATACTTTATAATTGTAGCTCCAGGCAAAAATGTTTGTGTCTATATGACTATAGGATTTAAAAAATGTTGGGTTGTCATAAGAACCAGGATTAACAACAAATCTTAATTGCAAACACCTTTGATAACTGTTAGAGCTGTTTATTGTAGCCTAAGGCTAAAGTACAGTAGATTACCAAAATCCAGAGGTCCGTTTGTAACTAGGGTGTTGTTAAGTAGGGGACTGCCTGTATAGGAATAAACTTGGGCCATTAATAAGATGAAAAGCTACTATAGGGTAGAGAATTACATGAAGTTTGTTACAATTATTCCAGCCAGTCATTTAAAAAGACATTTAAACTGGTTTTTACATTGGCCCAAGGGAAGGGAAGGGGGGAGGGGGGCGGGACAAAAATAAAACGGGGTGTACCTACCAAACCACCATGCGGCACCACGGTCATATACCATCATCTTCTCTGATTGTACACAGCAGCATTGACATCATTTCGATAAAGTAGGAGTATTTAATCATCATACATCACAGAGTGGCTTAACATACTATAGCAAGAATATACTCCAAGGGGAATCAAATACTGGCAGCAAGAATATATAAAAAAATTAAATAAAACACAATTACAATATATGCCAATGGCTAAAAAAAAAAAAAAAAAAAGTGCAATGTGACCATTTCATCCATTTGCAGACATCACACAAGCCGCTCAGTCTAAGGTTGTGAATTCACACCTATAAGTCACAGTTTCTAAGCATATAAAAAAAAAAAAAAAAGTGGGACTTGAATTATAAACGTTGCCAGCTCCCGACACTGCTAGTCCGGGATGTGAACATGCAGAATCGCTGCAACAGGATCAAACCAAAGATGCAAAGTGTGAATAAAAAATAGAAACAATGCCTGGTCGAAAATCAGCGAAAGATGAGCCCGTGCTACATGGAAACTTGTAGTGTATCCATTTATTTTAATTTTTAGCTCTATATCACTATACAGGCAGTCCCCGGGTCACGTACAAAATAGGTCCCATACGTAGGTTTTTTAAGTTGAATTTGTATGCAAGTCGAAACTATATATTTTATAATTGTAGATCCAGACCAAAAAAAAAAAAAAAAAAATTTGGTCCCAGTGAAATTGGATTTTCAAAATTGTTTGCTTTAATGGGACCAAGGATTATAAATAAAGCTTCATTACAGCTGATCATTGCAGCGTGGGAGTAAAGTAAGATCCAAAGAACTTCACCAGAGGTCACAGTGGGCCGAGGGGTCCGACTGTAACTAGGGGTAGTCTGTAAGTTGGGTGTCCTTAAGTAGGGGACCACCTGAATAGTGAATTTTACAGGGTATCAGACTATAGATTGTACAGAACCAAGAGGACAAAAATATAGTGCACTAAGCAAAGAATACTTATAGCACAGTTCCAAAAGAAGAACATTTTACAAGCACAAATGGTTCAAACAGGATCATCCAGAAGAGGGGCATGTGGAAAGTCCTCTTTACCAGTCCCCCTCAATAATAATCTTTATTTATTTAGCGCCATCATATTCCATAGAGTCTTACAGATTCTGGGGAACATATACAAATAAGACATTAGAAAAACAACAGTCATATGGAACAATAGGAGTGAGGGCCCTGCTCACAAGCTTATAGGTGATTATATACAGGCGGTCCCCTATGTACCCGACTTACAGACAACCCATAGTTGTACCCCTCTGCCCACTGTGACCTCTGCAGAAGCTCTCTGGATGTTACTATAGCCCCAGACTGTAATGATCAGCTGTAAGGTATCTGTAATGAAGCTTTATTGATAATCCATGTTCCCATTATAGCAAAAACAATTCAAAAATTCAATTGTCAGTGGTACAAAAAAGTTTTTTGCCTGGAGCTACAATTATAAAATATACAGTTCTGACTTCGATACAAATTCAACGTAATAACAAACCTATCTTGTGTGTAACCCGGGACTGCCTGTATATATAAAAAAAAATAAAAAATAAAAGGGGAAAAAACAAAATCCCAAATACAAGCATGTACATCATGGAGATCTGCAGGATGTCCAACTCCTAATGCTTGGGAATGGTGATACGCACCGGTACACCCTCACTCTTCCAGTCTCGCACTTTGGGTTGAAACATTCATTTGTAGGAGAAACTGAGAAATCTGGCTGGTTCACAATGGCGCTTCCTTGGTACAAAAGGATGATGACAACATCAATTAGTGGATCTTATTTTAAGACGGGGCTCCCAAAATTACCAGGGGTCCAGGGCACATCCTCACCCCAGCTCCCGGTTGCAGCTTTGATATGGTACTTCTGGTTTGGGGCCTTTTACACAATTTGAAGTTCCAGTAGGTCATGGGGCCTGTCTCATCAAATGAGTGGTCTGCTTGGACACAGGATGTAAAATCCTGTCCTCCAGGACTTTGCTTCCTGTGCTGTCCCCTTGTCCGAAAATCCCTTTAACAGAAGATGTTGGAACTAAAACAGGCAATCCAGCTGTTCTCATTGAAAAAAAAAGACATGGCAAGACCTGTCTGGCACGGGCCAATTCAACTTGCCCTATTAAAAACACATGCATACTTGGCCCAGCCATTGGCCAAATCAGTGATATGCTAGATCACGATAGCTTTATCAAAAAGTTATTTTCCACAATCTACCGTATTTTTCGGACTATAAGGTGCACAAAAAATCCTTTTTCTCAGAAATCAAAAGGTGCGCCTTATAGTCCAGTGCGCCTTATATATGAACCGTACTTACAGACAACAGCTGCCTTGAACTGTGCACAGGTCTGCCACCTGCTGGTCATTCATCCTTATAATCAGGTGCGCCTTATAATCCGGTGCGCCTTAGATATGAACCTAGACTTTTAGCAGGCATTTATTGATGGTGCGCCTTATAGTCCGAAAATTAAATATATTCCGTTTCATTGCACAGGTGGAAGGGGGCTCATTTCTTGTATAAAAGAAACCAAAATCAAAACAGCACAAAAAGTACGAAGCACCGGATCTGATTGCCATGAAGTGATTGATTCCACTAGTACTCTGCAGGTTCATACGTTTTAACACTCCTTGGGCAGGACTAATGAGTGCAAATGGAAATGAGAACACCTTGACTGAGCCGCTCCTCCAGTTCATTTCACACCATACTCCGCACAAACATCCCGAGATACGCAATCTATCAGCTCCAGCCTCCTGCCAGCTCTCCGGGATCACTTAGGAAATCTATAAAATAAACTTTACACAGACGCTCAAAGAAATATGATCAATATTATAAGAAAAATTGCATAAAAATCAAGCGATATTCAACCTAACAAACTATGTACAAATCAGTAGCATCTGTACACTTCAAGGACATACAACAACAATGTGCTCCAATAGCTTCAGGCTACATTCACACAAATGTATGGGGGACATATATACGTCTGACATCCCCCATACACTTCTATGGGCTCACGGCCTTGTATGGCAGTGGTACGGAGCAGCACACGTGCGGGACCGCACCGTTCCGTAGCCCAAAGAACGATAGGACATGTCCTATCTTTCTACCTGATACGGCGCCGTGTGCCGTATATTCCTATGGAGAGGGGCAGCGGCGATGTACGGCGGGCATACATTGTGTAAATGTAGCCTTACTGGGTAGGGCCAAGCCAAACACCAGCAGCTCTGACCTGCCCTGTAGTCTCTAGCACCAGGACCTCACAGTCCTTACCTCTGAGTGGTCGTTGTAGTAATCATCCAGTAGACTACTAAACATGTTACTCAGAGCAGACTGGCCGAAGTGAGATGCACAGAGCCAGCAGTGTTATTGGCCATTAAACCTGGAATAGAAAATCACAGGAATGAGGGTCTCATTCTCACTAACTGAATGAAGCGGCAGGTCTAGCATGCCTCCTGACATTATATTCAACACCGTTCGAAATTACAAAGATCAGCGTTCACCTATCTCTCTTCCACTCTGATTAGCTGCTTAAGAGTACCGTATTTTCCGGACTATAAGGCGCACATAAAAGCCTAGGATTTCCTTAGAAATCCAAAGTGCGCCTTATAGTCCGGTGCGCCCTATGTATGGCGCAGGGCAGTGGACCCTACTTACATAGGTCCCCGCTACCGGAGACAGCAGATCTCCAGCGGGAACTGCAGACCACGCGGCACGAACAACTTCTGCCGCGTCGGTCTGCAGTTCCCGCGGGGACCCATGTAAGTATGGTCCGCTGCCATCATCCCCCCTGAAAGGACCCCCTTCCCCGCTCACCTCTCCGGTCGCTCCGTCTCTGCTCCGCCACGCCCCCGGCCACCCTGCGCCTTATAGTCCGATGCGCCTTATATATGGAATAATTCCATATATAAGGCACATCAGACTGATGCGCCTTATATTCCGGTGCGCCTAATGGCCCGGAAAATACGGTATTGTGCTTGACAATTGCCGATTCTCCCATAGTTTTAAATGGACCTTCAGTACCAATGCTAAGCTTCCTGTTTTATGCAATTAGTCAGAATGGGGTCCCCCTTCAAGTGATATGTGGGTGTTTGTTTTCATGACTGGTTGGGGTCCCATCAGCCGGACCATACCAATAATATGCATGTGCTATACGGCTATAGATCAGTCTTTCCGTGCACCAGAAGATTCTCACAGAGCGTGTACAGCCCAGATGATCCGAAGGTTGGGTGAGCCGGCTTTTTTCACTTTCTTCTACCGGGTAGTGAAGGTGTTATATGTTTGTATACCAATCATATTGTTATGCCTTATAGCACGTGTCCCTTCTCAATTCAGATGCTGCTCTTGAAATACAACACTGGGAAACCTCTATAGTGCCCAATTATACCAGTGGTATTCCTGCAACTTTATCACCTCTTAACATTCTTTATTAGGTATTATTCCAGCCAATTGTATGTATAACACACCCACACCCACCAGGAACGCCTTTCTTTTCCCAGGTAACACAGACTTTGAAAACAGATGAGTTCAACACTCACTTCTTCATAAATAATCGTGAATCCTTTATTGGTAAGATCAGCAGTTACAAACTTGTACACATTCATAAAGTGGAGACGCTGGATGCGTTTCAGACACGTCGGTCTTTAGTCATAGATCACTAAAGAACTAAGACTAAAGATCTATGACTAAAGACCGACGGGTCTGAAACGCGTCAGATAAGCATCAACACAGACCAATAAAGAATTCACAATTATTTATGAATAGGAGAGAGTGATGACCTCATCTGTTTTCAAAGTCTAGGTATTATTCCACCCATTCTCTAGTAATTAAGTCAATATATTTAGAACAAAAGGGACAGGCTATCTCCTCCAGCCCAGGGCCACCCATCTGACAACAGAAAATCTAATTGTCAAAGTTTCAGGGTAGTTTTGAATATCCAACATGTCAATACAGCTTTCAACTGTCAAATAGGAGGTACTGAGTGAGAGCATACAGCCTGGCTCCACCCATCTGACAATAGAGATCCATAAATAATAAAACGGATTCCTTGAGGATGGGTGGAACGATAGAGACATTTAAAACTACCCTTAAAGGAAACCTACCATTTAGAATGGCAGGGGCAAGCTGTAAGTACCAAACACCAGCTCAGGGTGAGCTGGTGCCGGTACTTACTTTCGTTAGGGTTATAAACCGCGGTATCGCGTTTTAACACTTTTTAAACTTTAGAGCAGGAGAAGCTTCGGCGCTGCGCCCGACCGTGCGCGCGCAACATCTTCTCTATTTCCTATGTAGGCGCGCGCACAATCGTGCGCACGCAGCGCCGAAGCCTCCTCTGCTCTAAAGTTTAAAAAGTGTTAAAACCGTGATACCGCGGTTTATAACACTAACGAAAGTAAGTACCGGCACCAGCTCACCCTGAGCTGGTGCCCGGTACTTACAGCTTACCCCTGCCATTCTAAGTGGTAGGTTTCCTTTAAATCTGCGGAGAATCACCTATTAAAATGTTTTGCTCTTTAAGTTTGTCTTCTTTCTTTTGTAACCGTTTGGCTAAAATAAGTGTAAGTATGGTATAAATTATAAGTACAATCGTAACGGATTAAGAATAATTAGCAAGAATAAACACATTGCAGATGTGTCACATTACAAATAATATAATATGTTATGTGAATCAATGCATTCAAGATGTACCCAAAAAAAAAAATTTGGTGCCAGCTGCCAGGCAGAGAGAAGCAGCTGTACTTATTTGTCATATTTGATGTGGGTGACAAATGCCGCCCCATGTGTCCTCCTAAACACATCTAAATTTTATTTTACTGCAGCCTTAAACTAAAAGTTATGAATCTGTTTTTGTGGTCCTGAACCCTCCAAAATTACTCTGCAGAGAAAAACAACATCACGCAGAAACACAAATTTGAAGCAATATGCAAATGAGCTGTATAAAGTCCCAGAGGCGGAGAGCTCAGGATTCTCCCTCCACTGTGATTAACAACCCTGTATTCCGAGACAATACTGGAAAGCTCTCTTAAAATGTTCAATGTGTCCCAGGACTGGGAGAGCTTGACTTCAATTTGTATATCTCTGCCTCTGTGACTTCATACAAATAAATTACATGTCACTTCATAAGTTTCAAATAATATGAAGGAAACTACCAATTCTGGTGGGAGTGGCCAATTATATTAAAGGAGTCTTCACATCTGGACATTTACATTTAACTTACCGTATTTTTCGGTAAGTTAGTCCAGTGCGCCTTATATATGAACCGTACTTACACACAACAGCTGCCTTGAACTTTGCACAGGTCTGCAACCTGCTAGTCATTCATCCTTATAATCAGGTGCTCCTTATAGTCCAGTGCGCCTTATATATGAACCTAGACATTTTAGCAGGCATTTATTGATGGTGCGCCTTATAATCCGGTGCGCCTTACAGTCCGAAAATACTGTAACTGCCATTCCTAAACATTTCTACAATTTGAGGTTAAAAAAAAATGAAGACATGAGACTTATTTCGGGAAGTAATCTGTAGGCGCTATAAATAATAAATCATAATAATTATTATTATATGCAAAAACTTTTGGCAACTTTGTTACTTTGGGCAATCACTCCAGCAGCAGTGGTCGTATCCAAGGACAACAATCTTGTTACTTAGGCATAACACAGCTACATTTATGGGAAATTATTTTCATATAAGAAAAAATTTAAATAAAATCCAATTTTAAAAAACTGTTTATATGGCAGATTAATTAAGTGCATAGTGGTGTATACAGACTCTTCCATGATGGCACATGTCAAGTAAAAGAAGGGTAGGCATAGTGGATTTCAACACACCCTCATTCTAATTTTCTTAAAGGAAACCTACAACCAGGATCTAGGATTATAAACCAAGCACACCAACATGCTAGTGTGTCCCCTCTGTTAGGATCTGCTCTTATTTTAGCTCCTCATGCACTTGTTTTTACTGGTTAAAAACAGATTTAACCAGAAGTCAGACTAACATTATTCCAGAAGGTTGCTTTATACCATTTTTGAGGAGCCGCGGAGGAGTATGAAATTTTCAGTAATACAAATACATAACTCCAAGTCTTACATAGTGTTAATAGACTATTGTTCCTTATGAACATATACTCTGTACTATCTTATTTTATTTATAAATACCCCCTATGATATGTAAAGCGCTACGGAATATGATGGCGTTATACAAATATGATTATTATTATAGACGTCTATTTATAGAAGAAAATGGTCGATGCCCATAACCCATACAGAGTGGGCCAGGGCTGACAATGCTAACATTTATTTTACAGGCACACATGTTCCCTGCTAATTTTACATATAGATCACAGATAACAGTGATCTAATGGTAACAGTCCATTGGGTCACTATTATCAGTGATGTGTATACAGAGACATGCAGAGAGGAAGCACATCGCACCTTCCCTGCAGCCTCTCACTGTATATAGGGGCTGCTGTGACTACAGGGGGCTGTCTCAGTACAGGATTGGGCTTTCACATAGACAGCTCAATCTTGTTCATAGCTCTGTTTGCACGATCTCACACAGCCATGGGGATGGGTGGAGCTACTCACTGCTCCAGCCCAAGGCCGATGTAGAACATCATGTGACCTGAGCTACGGTCACAACTTTCCATCGTAGCCACAAGATGGCTCGGCAGGGGAGGAGAGGAGCGGCACTGTATTGTTTGTGCTGCCAAGAGGTGAGGCCGTAAGCTGCGATCCTGCGCTGAAATCTCCGGCAGCCAAGCACCCAGCCAGCAGAAAACCACCAAGCATATTTACATGCATGGTGGGTTTTTGGGGGAATAAGTCAGTGTCTATGACACTTGTAGAGGCGTTATCGCGATCTCCGGCTTTAACAATTATGCAAATGAGCCTTAGGGACTTCAGGCTCCATAGTTGTTGAGAAATGTTCATTTGCATAATTTTTAAAGCCTGTTTCCGTAAAAAACAAGGGCATAAGAAACTAAACATAGAGCAGATCCTGCCAAAGGGGCACACACCAGCATGTAAGTATACATAGATTACAATCCTTGACCCTGCTAGTAGATTTCCTGACAGTCGAAGGCAGGGGTGGTTAGTAATGGTTATTCCTCCTTTCTCAATTGAGAACATATGGATTTGCAGCCAAGTGTATCTCTCTATGGGGGAAGGAGGGTGGTAACCATTTAATGTTTATGGTCGTATGAAGTCCACTTATGTATGCATATGTTCATGTGGATGAATTTTCAGTCAAGTGTCTATCTTGATTTATGTTCTACATTACATTTAGGCTACATTCACATATAGGACATGTCCTATCTTTTTCCAGGGGAAGGAGCGGTACGGTGCCACCGTGTGCCCATTGCCGTCTATGGGGGATGTATATCGGCCCTATATACGTCCCCCTTGCGGCAGTGTGAATGCGGCCTTAGGCTACAAACACATGAATGTATGTGGGACGTAAATACCTCCCCCATACATTTCAATGGCCTCACGGCACCGTACAGGAGCGGTACGGTGCTGCGCGTGTGCTCCATGTGTTCCGTAGCCTGTAGAAAGATAGGACATGTCCTATCTTTCGATGGAATACATCTCCAGACCCTATGTTACTCTATGGAGAGGGGCAGGGGTGAGAAGCGTTTAAAACAAATTACATTATTTCATGTGTCTAATCACAGAAAGGGAACGCCAACATCCTTCTCGCATCCTTAACACAGCATCGAAGGGCCAAGTAGACATTTCAGCAGTGGATTTATAACGTGTAGAGTTGGAAACGATGACTATTTTCTGAGCTTCTCTTTCGCATGCTCTGTGTTGCACCTCAAAACAATGGAAGAATGAAATAAAAGTCTACTCCAAAGCTTGGGGAATGGTGACATTTCCATACTGGCAGGGCTTATGGAAACCTCTGACTCTGCTCCAAGTCTTAACCCACTGAAAGGACTAAGAAACATCCTTTTATCACATCCCCTTCTCGTAAAGCGGCAGTAAGTAAAACTAGACATCAATATTTGCCCTTGGATACGCTGAATGCTTGCAAACATCTGCCTACAGGAGATCATCTTGGTTAATTACCTGAAAGCCCTAGATGAGTAGATTGAATAGGATCATCAGGGATCTCCGCTCAGCTCTCTGGACAGTCTATCAAAGGAGCCTACGGCCGCTCGAATTGTCACTTTTGTTTCAACATTAGCCAATTGTAATGTTAATAAGATACAAAAGAAAACAAAAAGTTTATTTTATCAAATTAAATTGGTTGTCAGTATTTTTCCATCTTCTAAACTCACTTTCTCACTGAAATGTAACTTTATGTTGCATAATTCTCATTAGTACTGCTCACAAGTTCTCCAAAATGTCATATAAATGATTCTTAGTATAAGGGGTCCTCCATGTGTAGTGCAGAGCAGATTATATGGTAGCAGAAGCTACATAGGTGGAAACTGCTAAAAATGCTGAACTTACGTTATATTTTGAACAAACTTCACATAAATCATAATCATAAAATATAGTGTTACTATGTTATAGTGATTTATGTGAAGTTGGTTGAAAAGTTATAGTATAGTAAAAAAAAAAAGTTATAGTAGTCCGTCCTGTGTTATACCTCCAAGAAATGGACAAATGGGCGTTACTACCAGGTAGAGGCATTCTCCACAGTCTAACACCTTATTCACACGGCCACAATAGAAGTTCTCACTGCACCGCAACCGAGCTGGGGACCCGTGCCACAAAATAAAGGATATGAACAATATTTGGGCGGATTTGGAGTGCAGCCACTCGGCTTTTGATGGATTGGGGTGATGAGCGCTCACTCCCTGTCACTTCTCCACCTGGTCGTGTGCTATACCCGGGATCCAGTCCAGGCGAGCACATGGCTGCGTTATGTCCTAAAATTGGCCAAAAATTGTCCAATCATAAGTGGCACCATCAGCAATAACACACAGGCAATTCTAACACCCATTTGCCAATGTATAACAAAACTTTGAGGAGCAACAGTATAACAAAGATGTATGGGAAAAAATACTTATTTTAAAGGACACCAGGTCTCTGTCACTTGTCCTGTCACTACTACCTATTGGAGCAGCTCACAAGGATCCCATCCCAGCCTTTATCTAGTTATTTCATACATTAATCATTGCAAAATCATCTATTCGTTATTATGTAAATGAGGCTGGTCACATGGTCAGAGGCAGTGATGTCACTCCTGTTCCCCCTCCCCTCTCCTATACACACACAGACTGCAGGGGGCGCCAGCACCAGGAAGCCT
The DNA here is from genome assembly GCA_019512145.1 of Engystomops pustulosus. Lineage (NCBI taxonomy): Eukaryota > Metazoa > Chordata > Amphibia > Anura > Leptodactylidae > Engystomops > Engystomops pustulosus. The sequence goes on from CM033650.1 coordinate 63,182,560, forward strand.
CATTGGACATTTCACAGGTCATTTGCATACAGCTTTAGGACCTCATTGCTTAGGTTTACAGACATGTAGAGGGACAATGAAGGGATAGGGGCAATGCTCTATAATCTTTATGAAAATATAGATAAGGGGGGTTATTTTGCATGACGGGTTCTCTGTAAGGAGGAATACAGTTTTTTTTAAATAAAAGGGTTTTCCCACCAAACAAATTGGATAGGGCCTAGCTTGCTAACGGGTAGGGGTCTCACCTTGGACCCTGTCGGACCCCCTGTTCTCGTGATCTGTGGGGGTCTCATCACTGAGACCCCCACCAATCAGCAAGTTAGGCTGATTAAATTTTCCATGTTAATAGAAGAAACTGCAAGTTTATTGCCGGCACTGATTAAATTGTCAGCTGGGTGTTGCCTAATGAGAAATCTCTAGATGGATTTCTAGAAATGGTTTCACATTGCCGTTTTTTTTCAGTGATTTTACCGAATTAATTTTGGCCTATGGACACATACAGATTAGTTTTCAGTGATTTTTAACTGATGCCTTACTGAACCATTCTTTTCAATGGACTTTTTCACACTTCAGTGTTTTATTTTGCACTGATCAGTGGTCAATTTAGAACCTGTTCAAACTGAAGTGTGAGAAAGCTCATTAAAAGGAATGGTTCAGTAAGGCATCAGTTAAAAATCACAGACGCCATACAGAGAAAACCAAAATAAGCCAAAATAAAAACGCCAGCACCGAATTAATTGTCAGCTGGGCGTTTCCTAATCAGAAATTTCTTGATGGAATAAGAGTGACACAGAATTAGGCATCTTGCCGATGAACGATTTCTTGAAACAAGTACACGAGAACTTGACTAATTTTTACTCACCGGTTGACACACAGGCAGCGTATCATGTGATTTTCACAGATCAAATCCATTGACCATGAAGGGCATTGGACGTGTGCATTACACAACTACAAATGAGTGAATCTGGGTGTGAAAATCTGCGATCAAATAGAGTTGTAATCACAGGAGTTTTTTGCTGAAATTTTTGTGATTAATTTTCTTCCGTTGTGACATTGTATATCGTTTGCCTAATACTCACGATGATCAAAAACTTTTTCTTTTGCCTATGCTTTTAGGCATTTTTTACCATGAGTTGCATTTACAGATGATTTGGATGTGCAGCCAAGGACAGACCACTAAATTTAGGCCGTGCCCCTCGGCAGAGATAAACCAACTGCTAAGTTTTCCTTGCAGTTAAAAGGCAGTGCCTGTCAGTCGCCATGCCCTCAATAGAAATACTGACAGATCACAGAAGCTCCCTTTTGTAAACCAATTCATGCTTCTTATTTGTTAGGTTAAAGGTTAAATTGCTGACCTCTGCCCTCCTGCTTAGCAGTCTTTCCCTTTTTCTGTATGGCTTTATTTTTCTTCTGTATTTACATGGATTAGTCCCCTTTCACGCTAAGAAGGAATTCGTTCACAGCCAATGCCTTAGTTCTGGTAGCACAAAAAGCAGCCACAATTATTCACCGGTAGACAATGACCGTATTGTGGCTTTACAAAACCGTCACCAGACTCTGGCAAGTCTTGTCCTTGCTTCAGAGGAAAAAAAAAAAAAAAGAAAAAAACAATGGGGCATAGAATAATATAAAAAAAAAAAAAAAATCTTATCAAGCGTTGAACATAAAGCAAACAAAGCAAGCCTACTGTGAACTTGATGAGGATGTCAGGCATGGAAAGAAGAAAGGGAGAAGATAAATCCACACAAAAGCGGGGTTCCCTTATGAAGACGCAAAGGGGAATTGTAGCGCATGGATTCTTTCATCGTGACACGTCCAACGCATTTAGAGGAGCAGAACATGGACCAACCCACCCCGGCCACATGTCCCCAACAACACTTGGTAAAATCTTTGTCCATATTGACCACTACCGGTGTTCATTCATGTCACAACAACAAAAAAAAAAAACTTTCTTTCTGGGATGATCCCTTTAGGGAGAGAAAGTTCATAGATCGCCAGAGTCTCGACATTGTTCCGGAACCTACAGATCGTTGTGGAATACATTGACAACATCCGTAGAGCTTCACCAGCAGGTAGGTCACAACTGTCAAGAGTCTAAGGTCCATGCAATGAAGTAATCCTTGTTCCCAAAGTAACCCAAAATTTTCTAAATCCTTTAGGATCAAATCCATAGGGATATCAAATAAATTTTGGCTGGAGTTATACATACTTCCAAATTCAACATAAGAACCTATTTTGTACATAACCTGAGAACTGGCTGTATAAGGAGATCTAAGCCATATATAAGATTGGGCATCCAGAGAATGCAATTATGAAGACACTAGTTTTTCCAGTGCTTTCAGATTTTGACAAAACTAAAATACTTACACTTATACAACTAATATTTTTAGTTATAATATATAGTTCCACTAAAATCTTCAATAAAATTTTAGTTCAAATTCACCATGATAGTAAAATGATTAAAAATGCCCTGCTATTTTGCATACATAGTCCCTAAACAGTACAATAAAAGGGAACCTGTCACCACATTTTCACAAATACAGCTAGAGAAAGGTTCCCATAGAGCCCTTTTAACTTGTTGACACGCTTCTTTTATATCTTATATTACCTGGAATTAGAGGGGGCTTGTCCTGCTCAGCTGACACTTCCCATCTACTCCTCACCATGTTCCATGCCTCTTCTTAGCATGTCTCATGACCAGGATGATATCTTCAAAGGTCCTGTTACATTTGTAAACCCCATGTATGTATCTGATCAAATGAAATCACAGCAGACTGCTACACCTCCCCTTCCTCCATGGAGGCTGATGCCATTTCATGTGATCAGATACATACATGGGATAGACGATGCAAATGTAACAGCAACTTTGATGACGTCATCCTGGTCACATGATATTAAGTGCCCAATAATGTAACATAGCTCACTTTCTCTTAGGAACGAGGAGGCAGGGCAATGCAAGTAAATTCTAATATGTTACGATTCACATCAGGTCAGTTGCATATGAGTTTACCAACTGATTTTTGGTACATTGCATCCATGAAACAGGAACCATTTAGGAATAAGGGCAAAGCTTTTTAATCATAGTTTTAAATTATGTCTTTATTTTGAGTAGGTTCATCTGTATGACAGGTAGTCTTTGAATCCTTCGTACACGGTGTATCCCTTTAGGCTAGACCTAAATCTAGGAATCACAGACTGTGCAGTAACCAGATTTAACTGAGCAAGTATCAGGGCAGGACTCAAAGCACTGCAGTGGTATATGACGAAAAGAGTTCCTGCTTCCCTGCAGAATAGCAGCACCGAAACATTATTGAGATTACAGTGTGTTCTAAGCTTATGCTTACATACATTCTAAACCATTGGTAAATATGCCCACTAGAAGCAAACCACCATTGGTTGGTTGACCATACAAACGTATGTATGTTGATAATCACACTTCATTTGATTTCACACTGTACCAATGATGGAGCACCAAGAAACTTGCTTCATCCCTGGTCAGTCTGTTTTACTAGGGGAAAATGTGACACTGTAAAAGTACCCTTACTTTGATCAAGCTTATGGACATCTGAAGAAGGAATTTTTATTTCTATAATGCATAAAGATGTTTCAGCGGTGTAGAGAGTGATCATTTCCATCTACCGCCTTCAGGGCTAATACTCTAATCTCCAAATTAACCTATAGTTACACTTTTGGGAGTGTGTGAAGAAACCAGAACAAACAAATCGAAATTCTATGCACATCTAACCCTGGATGAGACGTGACCCAGAAAGACCACACTATGAGGAAACTGAGTCACCATGATATTTGGCAACGTCTATGAAGACCCCCCCCCAACAGTATGAAGGACTGTATGCAAATGAGACTGGGGGGCTCCATAGATGTTAATGAAGCCTGGAGCCCTTCAGGTTCATTTGAATACAGTCTTTCATCGAGGTAGTAGATGCATTTAAGTCAAGAACATTTGCTACTAGTTGTAACATCTAGCACCTCATAGTTGGTTGATGGCATAAACTCCTAGTATTGAGTAAAAGCAAATAAACTCGATTACATCATAAGTATAAAGTGAAAACCTAGTTGACTGAATTAAGGCTACTTAAGATCACCTTAAACAACAAGCTAATATTGCATGTGATACAACCTCCCTGCCAAATGTAATAATAGTGAAAATGCCATACAAAAGAATTAGCTGTGGCCAATGACTGTGATCTTCAATAAGCCATGCACACAAACCAACTACTAGAGTAAAGACGGAAGTACTTCAACCGCTCCCAGACTCCCGTAGGAACAAAATTCTGGGAAGCGCAGGTCTTTCAGATGCTAATAGGGTCCTTTGCCCTCAAACAATGATGAACTGCTCCGGAGTTAATAGATTTCAGTGCAAGAGATTCATCTCTTATTTTAACAAAGCAGGATGTTTTGGAGGGAATGGAGAAAACGTGCAGTAGAGTTTGTGAAAGAACCTTTTACAAGCTTTGTCTTGACACATAAGCTGCATTTCCCTTCCCTAATCCTCAACACTCCATGAATGGTGGGGTTGTAATAACTCCTTCGTGGCCAGTTTGACATGGGCCGTAATGCAGAACTCCATCAACTTCCAATTGTCTTGTCCATCCGATTTCATCAAAAGGAAGTATCATTAAGGAGGTGGGGGTCTGCCCCTTTACCTTCAAGTACTCATATCTCCTTGTCTATGATACTAAATACCAATTATTCAACAGCCACTCCCCAAGATGGTGTGGTGAAAACACTCAGGAAATGATAAAGCTGTAAGACAATGGACTGGCCACCATGTGAAAGTAGATCACATCACTTCACAGAATGTAGAAAATAAAAGAGTAAAAGCCCTTCTGGTCTAATTTTCTAGTGTGTTGACATCTTCATTATTTCCCCTAACCATGGTTTTATTTCAATTCTAGACTCCAAGATTAAATTTCCATCACAGATCAAAGAGACCTGAAGCGTCTGCTCCATGACCCACAGATCTTCTTCAGGCTCCTCACCCCCACTTCAACAAGGACACACCAGTCTTAATTTTTTCATTATTGGGACCTTTTATCATCATAATGTTTTAAGACCGTTAGTCTCGAGTAGTCTTTGTGTGGTAAGTAGAATTCCAAACATTTCATCATTGACATAGGATCCTGATGCCAGGACCTGCAAATGTCTCGGAAGCAAAGGGTCAGAAAGATTCAGCTGCATGCTGTCCCCACCATTTAGAATAGGTGAAGTTCTCGATAAACAGATTTTCTATAGGTCCAGCCAAACCTCTACTCACGAGAGGCAAGCTGGATGCTTCTGCCATTCTGTTGCACTAATCCAGGGATGTCTCCACAGCCAGACCGTGACCAATCAAAGCAACTGAATTCTAGTGATGACCGATTAAACGTTTTATGGAACAACAGCTTTATTACATATAGGAGGAAGCAACCGACGCAAACCGGTAGTCAAAGATGAATGTCTGGGTGTGGATACCTCCAACAATTGGTGCAAGAGAATGACAGTAGCGTCCATCTTGGCTCTCATGAGTAGAGGGTTGGCTGGGCACAAAAAAACCCTCTTCCCAGTACAATCCAAACCAGTCTGGCCACAGTGACCTGTTCAATTTTGAAGGCATTACCTAACGGTGCCCAAATAAGGCTGTAACTAGAGATGTGTTTGTGCTACAGTCGTCAGGCACATCTGGTAAGCGTCTTCCCACCATTTTAAGAGGATCGAATACAAGTTTTACCAGATAAAACTACTCCGAGAGCTTTGTCTTCTCTCTTGCCTTTCTATACTTCTCAATAAGCATTATGGGATTCTCATCTAGAAACATCTTATTAGTAAAATTTGTCATAATATTAAAAACTGGGGAAAACCAACATAGGTCTTATGGCACGGAGATACAAAGGCTGGATTTATGTCGTCATCATTGCGGTACAAATAAAATTATTTGAATCTTTAAATTTGGCGATTTGAAATTCTTCAATAATAGGTCACAGTCGATCATTTTTTTGGAAACAGTTTAAGGAAATGACTGGAAGTCAGTAAAAAGGTAAAAGATACAATGATGTAAGCATCTCAGAGGGATGAATAAGTGATCTAAGAGAACATACGAAAGGTTATCGACCGGGAAGCAGGTAAGGCGAGAATGGCAGATCTATAACATCATGTTTCAGCCATTCAGCAAACACTGTATTTTAGAAGGACGAGTGTGCAAGATTAAAAGTAACGGCATTGTTGAAAACCTCAACATGCCACAGCCACAGGATCTTACAGAAGGATAATGGCACAAGCATTGTTCAGAAGTGTGGAAGCAGGGTGAAGCTACGGTACCTGAGGGCACTTTGTCTATTACGGCTGCTTAGCAGAGCAGGGAGGCTTCTCCTGCCCAATTCTCCCCACGGTCCTCCATTAAACCCAGAGGGCCACATCCAGTCTGCATAACATCATTAATTGTGTCTCTCAAGAGCCTCCACACTTCAAGATCTAAAAGATAGGAAGCTCAGACCTTACCTGCCTACAGAAAACCGCAGCCTGTCTGGGATGGAGACGGTCTGCAGCAACTATCTCACGTGTAGTTTTACCTTGGCGAGTTCACATAGTGGATGTGCGAGCTATGAAAGAACGTGGCGGTATAAGGGTTACATCACTTATATTCCTCGGGGACTTGTGCATTAATAGTAACTTCAAGCTCCATGAAAGGTTCTCCGCAGGGTGCGCATCGTTCGTACGTCCTCCCAAACTCGGGTGATTTTCCACCAATTTCCCTTACAATAACAGTTTAACCAGAATGTCAACAAGCAAGGAATGAACGCGACAAGAGAATAAGGCAAATACCTTGTTTCGGTGCATTTTCTCCAGGACGACTGACTTCCACATAAACTTCAAATGTGTTCTCCGGGTTTTGCCTGAAAAAGAATCATTTTGGTTTTAAACACAAAAGCAAGAGATCAATTTTTTTTTAAGGATTAAATCCTCAAACGAAAAATTTCAGTAGTTCATGTGCTTAATGGTCATGCACACCTGACCGAGCGCGTACATGTGCACGATAGACAAAAGGGAGTACAACATTAGGTTTGCCCCACACATATCCAATGTGTGTGGTCAGCTGTAAAGTCTAATCTACGGACAAAACTAAGCAATAAAAGGCCATTATGGACAAGAAAGAAATGTTAATAATATTCCTTTATTTATATAGCGCACACATTATGAAGCGCTGCACAGTGCTTGCCAAATCAGTCCCTGTCCCCAATGGGGCCCACAATCTAATCAACCTACCAGTATGTTTTGGAGTGTGGGGGGGAAACCGGAGGACCCGGAGGAAACCCACACAAACACAGAGAGAACATACAAACTCTTTGCATATGTTGTCCGTGGGACTTGAACCCAGGTCCCCAGCGATGCAAGGCTGTAATGCTAAGCACTAAGCCACGAAAATCAGAGGGGGGGGGGACGTTAATGACAGCTTGAAGGTGCTTATGACAAGCTAAATCACTACAGACCTAAAATTGGTTCTGCAATGGTCTCTCAATCACAGTTATATGTCATATTACGTATAACGTAGTTCCAGCAGTACAGAAGCAGGATTGCTGTACTGGTCACATAAGGTTCACCAGAGATGGTCCGGTCCATCAGAGAGTCAGCGCTGGACAACAAGGGGTGCCATAAACGTGAACTAAAGTAAGCAGCTCCTAATGATACAACAGATGCAGCAGTGTTACACTGCAAGCGTTAAAGGAAACCTTTGATACTGCTGCGCTGTACACTAGAAACGCCGGACCGCTCTCAAAGCGCCCCGGCGTATTCATAAGGTGTCAACAGTCAATGCCGCTAATGCATGCAGCAGTCAACGCCCCTAATCCCGCCCCCTCATGAATACACCGGACCGCTTTGAGAGCGGCCCAGCGTTTCTAGTGTACAGCGGAGCAGTAAGCAGCTCCTAGTGCCGTTTTTTTTAAGGGTGACAGTTCCTCTTTAAAGAAGAGAATCTCATCCCATCAGGTTTGTTGTTCTGCGGGCTACAGATACAAGCACACAAACACATAATTGCAGATTTAAGCTGCAGATACATTTCCAGTTCCCACCTGTATCTCCGATTGTCGCTCACAGACCCACAAGCTGAAAGACATGACTCTTCTCTTCAATATGATACTAGCACGTTCTAGGTATTATAGAGCCCGAGACCTAGAGCCGACAGTAGTGACATTATCTCTCAGCCCCCAAAAGTGACACGTATGCTGCAAAAAGTAACTTTTCTCATCTCATTTGCATATGTCTTATTGTGTTTGTTTTATATATAGCGGAACCGTTGACTTAACACAAAAGAGGGAATTCTACACCAGATATGTCATACCCTATTAGAGGGTGTTGGTAGTCTAGTGGATAAAACCTGGTATCAGTGTTCCTTTAAAAAAAATCTTATAAAATTCCTAATATCATATCAGCACAATTAGCCGATATCCATTCAAACTATCATTACAGTTTCTATTATGAACCTAAATAAGCAGCATTTTTAAATGTTCCCTATAAACCTGACAGATCCCAGTAACTTAGTCCCCCAGGTTTTCACTGCACGTCTGGCAGCACCATTGCAAAAAAAAAAAAAAAAAAAAAAGTGAAAATTACACTGATGAGTCAGCAGACCCAAAGAGGCGCCCCACATAGTGTTTGCAAATAGGCTACACATAGTCCTAAAGACGTGTGACCCTGGCAGGGAACGGGTCGTGAAATACTTCCAGGAGCCAAACACTCGTCAGATCCATATCGGGTCTAGTGAGATTATATTTTTTTTAAATGTGGACTGTAAAAACACACACTGGATAAGTATCACAATAAGGGCAAAAAAGCTGGAAGGAAATAAGTACAATATCATTTTCTATAATAATATGGCATTTAGCCAACAGCCATCTCTGCGAAATCACACGACTGCCAACTCCTGCAGGAGAATTGCCCTGCTCACTGCTGTTTTCTACAATCTCAGTGACAAAGCAGTGATAAGAGAGAGGTGCTAAACCAACCATAACAAAGTTATTTTTTTACATACATAACAGGCACGGAAAATTAAAAGGAAATCTACCATTTGTTTTCATGTATTGTGAACCATGAACATACCTTGAGAATGCTGTATCTACACTGATGCAGAAACATATCTTGTTTAAACCCTGAACCCCTTGTTTTGCTCAAAAAACAATTATAAAATACAGAACCTTGGGAAAGTTGGGTGCAGACTTCCATACAAAAAAAGAGCTATCTGAATTGTCCAGACAGGACTAATCAACCGGAGCTGGATGACTCAAACACAGCAGCTCGGGGATGGTGCGGTGATTGATTACTTCTGCCTGTCAGGAACAACAGTGATTACATCATTCTCTGGAGCAGTGTATAATTAGGGTAAGAGGAGAAGCGCTGGGGCAGCCACAGGAGCGACAGAGCCTCATTATCATAATATTTCTCGTTTTTTTTTCAGCAAAACCACTCATTTCAGGGATTAAACAAGATATGTGTCTGCATCAGTGTAGCTACAGTATTCTCAAGGTATGTTTGTTTCATAATGCACAAAAGCAAAATGGTAGATTCCTTTAACTATATTGAGAAAAGAATTGGAACACTACTTAATTACTGAATTAGGGGGCATTCGTCAGCTCCTTTGCCCCAATAGTGTAAAATCCAACCCCCTCACAATGTATTCTGCCTTTACAAACATTGGTGTAAAATGGCTCCTCTATGGGGAGAGGAAAGTGAACGGATGCCTTTTTGGATTCCGTTAAGCTTTCCATAAATGCAGAGTATAACGGAAAGCTCAGGTGTAAGTGTAAACTGGACCTAATTTGGAAAGCCGCCATGTCCATCTATTGTGAGTTTTTGGTTTTGTTTTTATCGCTTACACTCCAATCGAATGAGCAATTTTCAACATTTTCCTACACCCTAGATTTAATTTAGCACAACTGACTATTAAAATAAGCAGCCAACACAAAACACAACTTCATCTTGTGCGATTTCACAACAATCCCTCGGTTCCGGAGTCACAACTTCACATGAAAATTTCTCCTTTCTTGTTGTTAAAGTGAGAGTCCTGGGGCTACAGGATCCAGGGGAGACGCCTCAACCCTCGCAAGCTTAGGCTGCTTTTGTTAGTGCTGCATCTTCAGAGTCTACGAACATTGTTTATTTTTTTTTTTTTAAACAATAAAATTTGTCAAAATTATTTCAATGTGTTTAACAGTCTACTAAAACTATGTCCAGTCCAATCGCAAATTAAAGGAAAGAAAGTAAACAACAACTGAACAACAACCCTATCAGAACCTATCTGCCTGTATAGTGTTCCGGGAGATGGGTCATTATTATTCAATACTAAATAAATTATAACACTAGCTTATGGGTACATATGCATAAAATTTATTAAAATAGATTGTCAAAACAGGGACAATAAGTTTTGGACCAAGACGATATTTTTCGATAGTAAAATCATCACTATAAATTAATCTTTTAGCTCAGGATTCCTCATGTAAAACATGACCGAATTCTGCTGCAATTCATTGGTGCAACAGGTTTAAAGTGAACCTGTCATCAGGTAATATGTAATTATTTTTTTTTTGGTCAGCTGGTGACAGGTTCCAATAGACTGTGCTATGCAGTTTTTAAAAATGCTTTTGTCTGCATTCTTTATCATTTCAGTACTTTATAAAACTTTATTTCACATTACCCAGGCCCCGTGGCAGCAGCGGCTGGAGAGTCCCAGGGGAGGGGGGAAAGCAGCTGCAGCAGGCCTTGTCTCAGTCTCCTCAATTAATTTTTCCTCTACTCCTTACTCACCCAGCTTCCTCTGCCCCTCCGGCCTTCAGCTCACCCTCGCAACCTCTCTCTTCCTGTCATGCACAATAAGTGGAGGGAGCTGGATGAATGAGGAGAAGAGGAAGAATATATATCAAGGAGACAAACAAGGGCTGCTGCAGCTGCTCTCCCCATCAAGGCCGGGAGCCAGGTAATGGGAAATATCGTTTTATAAAGTACTGAAATGATTCAGAATGCCAGCAAAATAATTTTTATAAACAGCATATCACAGACTGCTGGAACCTGACAGCAGCTACAAAGGACATTCCTTATGACATGTTCACTGATCAGCTGGCTGACCCCTACCCTGCCGATGGGGGATAACTTGCAAACTTGTTAGAAACCCATTTAGGCAAGTATTTGAAAGTCCGTCCTTTGCATATAACTCTTGGGGGAATAGTATATAATTTTTATAGTTGGATAAACCTTGGTCACATCTTTATAGCAAATCAGGTGTATATTGGACTGTGTAAAAAGGCCCAAAAACAAATCAACTGCACAATAATAGGAATATTTCACTATAAGAAGATGAGGCTTCTCTGAGTTGCTGAAGCCTGTCCTGCAGTAATTTGTGTAACCAGGCCAGACTTCATGAAATATATATCACACCAGTCATTTGGTGAAAGAGGATCGCAGAAGAAGCAAGAAGGAAAAAACCTTTCCATCTCCCTCCTGCTGGGACCCAACCCCTGTTTTGTTCATTTAAAAGATGGAAGGAAGGAAACTCAGAGCAAGTGAAGTCCTTAAGGTGCATTCACACGTACTGGAAGGTGATGTGACAGGAAGCAGCACTACTACCCCACTGCAAAACCACAAATAGATTTAGTTTTTTTTTTCCAAGAAGATAAAACTAATCAGTTCAAAGAAAATATTCCTAAAGCTGTTTCTTTGGGAAACTTTGCCGTGTTGTATGGAAAAATGAGGAACTTCGGAAGGGACAGGGGAGGACATGTGAAACAGTGGGCTACCCTGGCACTAAGGGAAGTATTAGGGTTAGGCTACATGTGGCGGGTGTCATCGGTGTGTGAGGTCCTGTCACCCGCCAATGACTTCCCAAGCTACAGCGGGAATAGGACCCTCTCTCAGCTCTGTGGCACCTGTTACGTCCATAGAAATGAAATAGTCCATGTACTCAACATCAAACACAAAAAAATGAATGTGCCGTTACGGCTGAGTCTTACAAGTCTGTATTAAAGATCATGAAGATCTATTTTTACTCACAGCGAGAACAGGGATGTTGGGGTCACTTGACAACTACGGTCAATTATTGGATGACTGACCTCGGACACTGCCGACACAATGTTGGCCTATAAAAAGGAGTAAGCTTAAAAAGATTTAAAGGAAATCTACCATTTGATTTCATGCATCATGAGCCAAACATATCTTCAGAATGCTGAAGCTACGCTAATGCAGGAACATATCTTGTTTAATCCCTGAACGGAGTGGTTTTGCTGAAAAAACAAATATAAAATTATAATAATAAGGCTCTGTCGCTTCTGTGCCGGGGCTTGGTGCTTCTCCTCACACACTAGTTATGCACTGCTCGAGAGAATGATGTCATCACTGTGTTGTGTCTGACAGGCAGAAGTAATCAATCGCACCATCACCTACCTGCTGTGTTTGAGTCATCCAGCTCAGGTTGATTAGTGCTGACTGCATAGTTCATGAAGCTTTAAGTAACATGCAGGCTGAAGGCATTTCAGCTTTCCCAAGATCCCCAAATGTTATAATAGTTTTTTTCCGCAAAACTACTCAGCTCAGGGATTAAACAAGATATGTGCCTGCATCTCACCAACAAGAGTTGATGAATATCAAAAGGAAAAAACGGCAGCACTCCTTTGTAATGGTGTTTTTATTCCACCCTCTGTATTTTCACTTATTTTGATGTAGAATTGCAGAACAATACTATATCAAATTGGTATGTGATGAAGAGAAACGCTACCAGTACTTAATGTACATTCCCGTGTATAAGAACAGTTTTTCAACACAAAAAAGGGTTGAAAAACCCCAACTCAGCTTATTCACGGGTCTACAAAACAAACCCACAAACTTAAATACTCACATTCAGATGCTCCGTGCAGCTCCTCTTCCTTCTTCTCTTTAAACGTAACAGAGGCGGCACAGAGGCGTTCGCATGCTCTGCCTGCTCTGGTACATGCACAAATAACAAGGAATAGGAGTAGTACGGAGCATCAGAAGGTTAGTATGGAAGTTTATTGTTTATACACCCAGGGGCTGCAGGGTATTTCATTAGGAGGGCTGCATGGGGCATGTCCTTACTGGGGGAGGCTCCTGGGCATTACGTTACTTATGGAGGCCAGTGCGTTTCCCACCCTAGGCTTCTACTAGATTTTATAATATGCCCAGTTATTTGTGGTAAAATTAGGGGCCTCGGCATATACTTGGTTCAGCTTATACTCGAGTATATATACGGTATGTGAATGCCTTATAGGTGTCATGCTTTATTTCCATGACTCTGCTCTATATGAGAAGTGGGGACATGGATTTCATTACAAACCTTATCTCCTTTCGCAGTCAAAATATGTTTATTTGTTGGAATTTTAGATCGTCTTAATAAATAATATTGCTTTTACTTTTTTATACCGATTAGTCTGACCCTCGTCACGTAGCTAGAGTTTATTCATCACATTCATCCAAGGAGGTGCTGGTGCCAGCCACTGCATATACAGTAACTATTGATTTCCATTTTTAGTCCATTCGACCCCCTCCCCTTACACACACACACACATCCACCAACATTATGAAGATCTAGCAAGTCAGGGTACAAATATAAAAGGAACAGTATAAAAAGGTGAGAATTCTTGATTTGAAAATCGATATATATATATATCGATTTTTTTTTTTCATATTTTCTTCCAAATATCTTTATACACAGAAGTCAATAAATGGCTGAACATTTTGGTCCATACAAATATGGTGGAAAGTTGGTCCAGGTTAAATCAAATCAATAGACCATAAGTAAAAGGGGGCGTGTTTGGAGAAAATAAAGGTTTAAATCACCAAAGGTGACGGGGCTTTTTTACTACTAAAACTGTGAGCTGTGAAATAGCCCGCTGGTCACACAGCAGAGAGCTTCAATAAGTGTCTAGATGCCTTTAAATCTATGTAACATTGATGGTTATGTTATATAGAATTGTTTCCCTTAAATCCCTTCCTCATCCAATCCCTTCCCTTCCTTGGTTGAACTTGATAGACAAGTGTCTTTTTTCAAAGGTATGAGCTATGTGCCGATTTATAAAAATTGTATTCCATTTTACAATGTTTTTCTACAAAGTATACAGCACCTGGTGATCAGTGATACAGCCAGTATATACTGCACCTGGTAATCAATGGTACAGCCTGTATACTGCACCTGGTAATCAATGGTACAGCCTGTATACTGCACCTGGTAATCAATGGTACAGCCTGTATATACAGCACCTGGTGATCAGCGGTACAGCCAGTATATACAGCACTGCGACATTCGGATGGTAGGGTCAGAATTTGGCATCAACAACATGATAGCATGGATCCATCCTGCCTTGTATCAACGGTTCAGGCTGGTGGTGGTGGTGGTGTCATTGTTGGGGGAATATTTTCTTGGCACTCTTTGGGCCCCTTGGTACCAATTGAGGTGTGATGCCATCATGTCAATATGGACCAAAATCTCTGAGGAATGCCTCCAGCACCTTGTTGAATCTATGCCACGAAGAATTGAGGCAGTTCTGAAGGCAAAAGGGGGTCCAACCCGTTACTAGCATGGTGTACCTAATAAAGTGGCCGGTGAGTGTATATATATGTGTGTGTTCTAAATATCTTGACAGACAGTGTATTGGCTTTCCATGCTTATGTAAAACAACACTATACATTATACACACACAGCTATACATTATATACACACACAGCTATACATTATATACACATACAAAGCTATACATTATATATACACACAGCTAGACATTATATACACACACAACTATACATTATATACACACAACTATACATTATATACACACAGCTATACATTATATACACACAGCTATACAATATATACACAGCTATACATTATATACACACACAGCTCTGCACTATACATACATATAGCACTGCACACACAGCTCTATACTATACACACAGCTCTATACTATACACACAGCTCTGCACTATACACACAGCTCTGCACTATACACACAGCTCTGCACTATACATACATATAGCACTGCACACACAGCTCTATACTATACACACAGCTCTGTTCTGTACATATGTATATATAGCGCTGCTCTATGCACACAAAGCTATACACTTTACATACATATAGCTCTTTACTATACACACACAGCTATATTTAAGAGATTTTCATCTCGCCTCATGGCAGATGCGGCCCTGCCTTTACATATATAGCACTGCACTATATACACACAGCTCTGCACTATACACACACAGCTATATTTAAGAGATTTTCATCTTGCCTCATGGCAGATGCGGCCCTGCCTTTACATATATAGCACTGCACTATATACACACAGCTCTGCACTATACACACACAGCTATATTTAAGAATCTTATATATTTAAGAATCTTGTCTCCGTGGGAATACCCCTTTAATAATAATGATATAATAACAATAATAATCTTAATTTATATAGTGGCATCAAATTCCGTAGCCCTTTACAGATAATAGGGAACATATACAAATATAATGCATTACAGAGTACAAACAGTCATATGGAACAATAGGAGTGAGGGCCCTGATCACCAGAGCTTACAGTCTATGAGGATGAGGGGTGACACAAGAGCTTACAGTCTATGAGGATGAGGAGGTGACACAGGAGCTTACAGTCTATGAGGATGAGGGGGTGACACAAGAGCTTACAGTCTATGAGGATGAGGGGTGACACAAGAGCTTACAGTCTATGAGGATGAGAGGGTTGACATAAGAGCTTACAGTCTATGAGGATGAGGGGTGACACAAGAGCTTACAGTCTCTGAGGATGAGGGGGTGACACAAGAGCTTACAGTCTATGAGGATGAGAGGTGACACAAGAGCTTACAGTCTATGAGGATGAGGGGACTACACAAGAGCTTACAGTCTATGAGGATGAGGGGGTGACACAAGAGCTTACAGTCTATGAGGATGAGGGGGGGACACAAGAGCTTACAGTCTATGAGGATGAGAGGGTTGACACAAGAGGTAATAGAACTTGTATAATGGTCCCGCCATTCTTTATAGGGAACAATATAAAATAATTACAAAATTCTGCTGCTTGAACCAGTCATCAGCCGCCTTCTTATATACAAGGTCCAAAGTGAAAAAGACTGCAGAGAAGCCTGGAGCTTGGTATATATCTGGTGTTTGCAGGTAACAGACAGGAGACAGGACACAGGATGGACTAGTAAAGGGAGAGTTGACATTGCATGCAGTTAGCGAGTGTGATAGGCTGCCTAAAGATATGGGATTTAACTGCCCATTCTTGATGCCCCCATGTTGGCAAAAATATCTAAATGCCAGTCAGGAGTTCTACTAGATAACCCAGTTCTCTACAAAGCTGAATGTGCTATAGCCCGTTGGTTGGTGCAGGGACATGAAGAGTGTCCTAAACAGATCTTGTCTAAATGCTTTTACACATCTGCTCGCTATGATAATAGCATGCCTGAAATAATGTGCGCAGCATGTGGCGTGCAAACTGTCATCGCTTTCTCAACATACAGTGTACAACCAGGAGGAGAAGAATCCCACACACATTATCCTCGTCCACACCCATCACATATTCAATGCATCCGTCTGCTTTATCAAACTGGTTAAAAGTAGAAGAAATGTGTTGTGTATATTGAGAGGTTGTAAACATAAAACACTACAAGAAAGCGTTCCAATGCCGAACATCAGAATTGATCTCGTTATGATTAAATAATCATTATTTGATCAAAGTTTAAGGATTCCGTAAATCATGGAATGGCACTGTCCGGATTTCACGGATCAACCAAAGTACCATGGACGGGACTCCAAGCATCATAGTGATATATGATGCAAGGAGACGCTTCTTCTCCACAGAACAGTAGCACCGAACTGTAATCAATCTATGTGCTATGTTCTGACTGGATGGTACCAGGTCCGATTTGAGCTAAAAAGTATTTGTGTGAATGCAGCCTTATACACATGCAAGTTCTTCTTGGTCAGGTATGCATGTGTTTTCATTTTGGACAGGGGAGTAATTCTGTTGGACATCTCAGGCTGCAGCTTATTTCCTTGAGAATAGAAAGGAGACCTGATGTTCCCATTTGGGTCCATAGTTTGTGTAAGGCCAATCATAGGCATGGTTTGTTGTTGGTGCGTCAATTTGCCCGATTATCTGTTCGGCCACCAATACTGCAATGTGTCCGGGTCGCACAGCTGAACGGGAACATTGGGTCCGCTCCTACTAACTTGAGAACTAAATATTTGGTCTTAACCCTTCTCCATCCCTACGCTTGTTGTTGCCCCCACCTCAAAGAAAAAGAGATCAAAGTTTTCACAAGAAAAAAAAAACTTCCTTGAAACTTATTGGTGTAAGAATTTGGTGCTTTTTCCAAAAAAAAAGGTTTTCATTTTGTAAAATTTGAAAAATTTTAATCACAAAAGTTAAACAACCTCTAATGATATTGCAATTTTATTCAGATGTCTAGGCCACCATATTACAGTGGATATTAATATTTATTTAAAGGAACCCTCCAGTCACAGCGGATTCATTGAATTATACCTTGTGCAGAGCCTGAAGGGAGGAGCAGGACTTTAGGGTTTAGGAATACAATGCAAATGAGTCCTGCTCCTCCCTTCAAGGCCCTGCACCATGTATTATTCAATGAATTTGCTTTGACTGTAGTGTTCCTTTAATATTCATTGTTTGTACTCTGCCCACATTGTTTGTGACAAGGCTTCTTGATCATTTTGCCACACATACTCTATCAGTGTATTGTGTCCTGAGGGCTGATATTTATTGGTGAAGTATTGGTGAAGCAAAAATAACTGTATTTAGAGGTGGTTATTTCTGCCGGGCAGATTCGTTTTTGGAAAATGATAGTAAGTACACTAGCTGGAGTGCTCTAAATAGCATTTCCCAACATTGGTAATCTCCAGTAATCTCTTCTTGAACAGCTTTTCTGGTGTATAGTGGAATGTAAGGACATGTACATCTAAAAATACCCAAAAGCAACACACAGGTTATACAAGGAGCACACCTGGTATAAATAATAAGACCACAAGAAGCAGTATATATAAATGAAACCTTTAGAATGGTATGTAGAGGATATAGCTGAAATAAGGCTTTCCACATCATTGGAAGATAGGTTATTAGACTTCTCCTACTGAAACGTTTCCATTATTGTATAAAGTAATTTTGTATCAGGTAAGTAATAATAATGGTCACAAATCTGCTGTTTAGATGATTAGACCACAAGTATCCATGACCCACCATTATTGGACTTCCTGGAATACAATCTAACATTAAATGAAATCTATCAATGTTGAGTATGATAAACCAGTGACACTTACTCATAGATTCAGGCACTGTGACCTTTGAACCCCTGAATGACAAGGCTTCACAGAAAAATGGTTGAAATTACTAAATTCAAATTTCACTGGATAGGTTTGTCCAACCCCCAAATTAAGACTAGAAGTCTACACTTCAATTGTGTCTCTCTTGTTTCATCTTAAATCCAATGTGGTGGTGTACAGAGCCCAAATCAAGAAAATTGTGTCAGTGTCCAAATATTTCGGGACCTGCATTTTGAAAATAGAGCAAGTCATGTTTCAGCTCACTGTGCAGTGGGAAGGTCAAGGAGCAGCCATACAGGATACCCAATACTAATGCACATCGCTCCTATAAACCATCTGTACTAGCTTGAGGCATTCACTACCAAGACCCATCCTTGCTCAGTCTGCACATGAGTTTGTTTGTTAGGACCTTCATGGATTGTGTTTCCATGGTCGAGCAGCTGTACGTAAACTTGAGATAAGCATTCCCAAACCAAGTGCCAGCTGAAGTGTTGTGAAGTACACTGTCATTGGAGTCTGGAGGGATCAATCACACATAACCACCTGGCAGTCTGATGGACAATTCTATGTTTTTGGATGCCATAACTTCTGCTTAGTTGAGTAATTCCAGCGGATAAGATAAATGGGATCGGATTAATGGTCTGATGCCGCTTGTACCGTTAGAGCTGTACACCATCCATCCAATGAGTAATAACTCTGTACTCCAGTGTACACAGACATTTGTGAGAATAGTATATTCCCAGTTACATGTTAATTTTTTTAAGTTGCCTATTTCCTATTTGAGCATCCAAGTAAGGTCCATTCTAAAGTTTATTTTTTAGCTTTATGATTAAATAACCCTGTTTATAGCAACTTTAACTGCAAGCCAATCCCTACTATTCTAGATAAAGGGATCCAACAATAGAAAAACATGTTCTTTATGATGCCACGTTGTACCATTCAGGGCACAAGGGTTTGGTGTTTAAAGCCCCCTCTGATCTCATTTTCAGGAATTCCATTGATTTATGATCCCATAAACCTGAAGAAGGGACTGCAGCAACAGATTTATGCCAATAGTTCATTATTTCATAGTAATTTTTATTATATATATATACACTCACTGGCCACTTTATTAGGTACACCATGCTAGTAACGGGTTGGACCCCCTTTTGCCTTCAGAACTGCCTCAATTCTTCGTGGCATAGATTCAGGTGCTGGAAGCTCCTCAGAGATTTTGGTCCATATTGACATGATGGCATCACACAGTTGCAGCAGATTTGTCGGCTGCACATCCATGATGCGAATCTCCCGTTCCACCGCATCCCAAAGATGCTCTATTGGATTGAGATCTGGTGACTGTGGAGGCCATTTGAGTCCAGTGACCTCATTGTCATTTCAAGCACCATTCTGGATATTCCAGCTTTATGACATGGCGCATTCTCCTGGCTGAAAGTAGCCATCAGATGTTGGGTACATGGTGGTCATAAGGATGGACATGGTCAGCAACATACTCAGGTAGGCTGTGCGTTGCAAACGATGCTCAATTGGTACCAAGGGGCCCAAAGTGCCAAGAAAATATTCCCCACACCATGACCCACCCACCACCAGCCTGAACCGTTGATCAGGTAGGATGGATCCATGCTTTCATGTGTTGATGCCAATTCTGACCCTACCATACCAATATCGCAGCAGAAATCTTCTACTGTCCAATTCGATGAGCTTTGTGCAAATTGTAGCCTCAGTTTCCTGTTCTTAGCTGAAGGAAGGTCACCCGGTGGTTGTCTTCTGCTGCTGTAGCCCATCTGCCTCACATTCGACGTATTGTGCTTCAGAGAGCTCTTCTGGCTACCTTGGTTTAAACGGGTGGCGATTTGAGTCACTGTTGCCTTTCTATCAGCTCGAACCAGTCTGCCCATTCTCCTCTGACCTCTGGCATCAACAAGGCATTTCATTCCATATCTCTTGTCCTCGCCAGGAGATTGTTATTCCCTCTGTGATGCGTTCTACGGTGGAACATTAAGCCGGGATGTCACTTCCTGTTTCCGCAGTATGGTACATTTTTTTATTCCTATCCCAGATTGTATGTATCAGCTATTGTGTCTAATTTTATCTCATGACCTAACATACAGTCATATCAGTCCCTATTATTATCATTACCTTATTATTACCCTTTTACTACCAGTATGTTGTCAAGCTGCAAAACAGCTTCATGTTTCTTCAGCTTGGTGGAATCATCCAGAAAATCATAGTTGAAGTGAGATGTTAAAGGAAACCTACACTTCCGATGTGGTTATAAGTGCAATATGCCGTGACCAGCTCAGGGTGAGCTGGTGCCGGCGCTTATTTTTGTTATTGTTATAATAGATTAAACCGCTTTATTATCTTTATATAGGAAGTGGCTTCAACCGCACCGTTGGTCCGCGCTCGCGGCACCGTGACGCGACCACTTCATGCCACCTGAATAGAAGTGTCGCATGCATGGTGCACCCGAGCGTGTACACGGTGCCGTACAGCACTTGTATTAAAAATTAATAAGCCGTTTAAAATGTTTAGTACCATAACTGAAATAAGCGCCGGCACCAGCGGCGTATACCCACCATTGGAAGGGTAGTTTCCTTTAAGATGTGGTTAAAAGTCATGGAGGTGAAGTTCTTATCACTAAAGTAAAGCTCTCCCTGCTTCTGAACGCCTCCTCCCCTGTCATTGACGACATGCTTAGCACTTCAGTAGGTCTAGTAGTCAATGATGTCCCTGGAAACAGCCCATTCACTTACAGTGGAGGGGGTGATTTGAGGCAGGGAAAGCTTGACTTAAGTGGTAAACTCTCTGCCTCCTTGACTTCATAAAGGCCATTTACATCTCACTTCAAAGCTGATTTTCTGGATGATGCCATGGCGGGTGCCATGAAGGAAACATCATCTAGAAACTGCTCAGCTGCTTGACAACATACTGCTAGTGGTTTTATAAGGCCATTTTCTGATGACAGGTTCCCTTTAAGCTTTGTGCCTTATGATGGGTTATGATATACTTATGATACAGCATTTTTTGCATTTTACAAGACAGATCACTATGTCTAAGTAGTCTTATACTATACAGTCTCATATACATTCACTTATGTGCATGTATTTCTGGATTTATTTGTTTATTTCCGTGTCTGATGAAGGTCCTGGATAGACCGAAATGTTACATTTATTTTGAATTGCTTTTCATCTATTAAATTTTCATATTACAGGCTGTCCCCGGGTTACGTACAAGATAGGCTCCGGAGGTTTGTTCTTAAGTTGAATTTGTAAGTTGAAACTGTATATTTTATCATTGTAGATACAGACAAAAAAAAATTTTGGCCCCAGTGACAATTGGAGTTTAAACATTTTTTGCTGTAATGGGACCAAGGATTATCAATAAAGCTTCATTACAGACAACTTACAGCTGATCATTGCAATCTGGGACTATAGTAAAGCATTCAGAAAGCTTCATCAGAGTTCAGAGGGGTCTGTCTGTAACTATGGGTTGTCTGTAGAGATGAGCGAGTATACTCGTCCGAGTATACTGCTCGGTCGAGTATTAGCATACTCGGACCGGCTCGTTACTCGGACGAGTATCTCGCCGGCTCGAGATCGAGCATTAAATTAAGTGAAGAACAGTATTTTTATTACATAATAAAATAACCCAGATGTTTACTGATGTTTTGCTTGTAAGAACACATTGAAATAACACTATTCTTCACTTTCCAGGTGTTCGCGCGTGTCTCCCGCTAAGTTAGGAGATGTTCAGAACATCTGGAATGTGAAGAATAGTGTTCTTTCAATGTGTCCTGCACTTAAATGTTCGTGTTTTCACTGTTTTTAATGTTTTAATTCTATTCTTCACTTTGCAGCTGTGCGCGCGTATCTCCGAACCTATCGGGAGACACGCGCACACCTGCAATGTGAAGAATAGAATTAAAACATTAAAAACAGTGAAAACCGAACTTTAAGTCAGAGAACACATTTTAAAATAAACACTATTCTTCACTTTGCAGCTGTGCGCGCACATCTCCGGACATTATCGGGAGACACGCGCGTCACACCTGCAATGTGAATATTAGATAAACATTAAAAACAGTGAAAACACGAACATTTAAGTGCAGAACACATTTAAATAACACTATTCTTCACATTGCTGATGTGCGCGCACATCTCCGACATTATCGGAAGACACGCGCTAACATCTGCAAAGTGAAGAATAGAATTAAAACATTAAAAACTGTGAATACAGGACCATTTAAGTGCAGAACACATTGAAAGAACACTATTCTTCATGTTCCAGATGTTCTGAACATCTCCTAACTTAGCGGGAGACACGCGTGAACACCTGGAAAGTGAAGAATAGTGTTATTTCAATTTTTTCTTACAAGTAAAACATCAGTAAACATCTGGGATATTTTATTATGCACTGTTCTTTTAATGTTCTCTTTTACTAAAAAAATGCTCGGGTCTCCCATTGACTTTAATGGGGTTCGTTATTCGATACGAGCACCCGAGCATTTTAGTGCTCGCTCATCTCTAGTTGTCTGTAAGTCAGGTGTCCTTAAGTAGGGGACCGCCTGTATATTCAATACAAGGGGTGCCAAGTTCTCTTTTATGTTATGCAGCAAGGGATTGGACGTAGAAGAGCAAAGCTCCCTCTCTCTGTAGCAGCCACTTGATCTTCCTCTATGGTATACAAACTCCTTGCCTGACCTTATGCTTCTGTGTTTGTATAGGCAGACATCCCAGCAGCACAGGATTAAGTAGAAAGCCTTCCCAAAATAGTCTTTATTTGTTTACATATATGTTTTTGAATGAATAGGCATAAATGGAGGTTTACACGGTGATGTATCAATAATATGTTTCCCTTTAAACTCTTTAGAATCAGATTGTTACTGTTTTTTTTTCCTAATTCGCATGCCTAGATTAAATACATTTGTTTTATGTGTTTTTATGTATTGTTCAAGCCAAATCCAATGTATCCTACGGAGAAAAGTATCATGTAGAGATTTGTTCATCTTTCATGCTAAGGATATATACACTCACCGGCCACTTTATTAGGTACACCTGTCCAACTGCTTGTTAACACTTAATTTCTAATCAGTCAATCACATGGCGGCAACTCAGTGAATTTATGCATGTAGACATGGTCAAGACAATCTCCTGCAGTTCAAACCGAGCATCAGTATGGGGAAGAAAGGTGATTTGAGGGCCTTTGAACGTGGCATGGTTGTTGGTGCCAGAAGGGCTGGTCTGAGTATTTCAGAAACTGCTGATCTACTGGGATTTTCACGCACAACCATCTCTAGGGTTTACAGAGAATGGTCCAAAAAAGAAAAAACATCCAGTGAGCGGCAGTTCTGTGGGTGGAAATGCCTTGTTGATGACAGAGGTCGGTGGAGAATGGGCAGACTGGTTCGAGCTGATAGAAAGGCAACAGTGACT